>VDFB02282286.1:0-31336 GCA_007258455.2 Sequoia sempervirens | reverse complement strand
ATGATATTGTTATCAAGATTCAATCGTGAAGTTATTCGAGTGAAATTCATCGACTCATGTTTCATAAGAATTCATCTATCATGATAATGAATAGTTGACTTACCGGTCATTGTATCTAGGTGATGTTTATAGGGGTGAAGCATTGGGTCTTCTTGGAAGGTCACCAATCCCAGTACTATTATAATTATGCATTATTTTAATAATTTAATGAAATAAATTAATTGGAACAAGTTTGATTCATTAGAAATAAAGTAGATTAAGTTTAAATTATTTGTAGTTTATAATTAAAGTTGATATTTTCTTATGTAAATATTTCTTAAGATTTTTTTTTCTTTATTTATCTTGTTAAAAGAGGTGTAAAATCTTATCCTCGATGTGATTAAAGTATGTGATCTTTATTATGGAGTACATAAGCCCGCATAATCATAACAACTTAAAATAGATACAAAGGTATATAATACATAGTGCGTGATTCAATATAAATCTCAATAAAGTTTGATATGAGCAACAACATGAGGGTGTGCACATAGAATTGTAGATCTAAAGTGCCTAATTATAAAATAAAATTTTAAAACTAATTATTTTACAAAATAAATAAATAATATTAATAATAAAAAAGCCTTAAAGGGCAATGTAAAAAACCCAAGGGCAAGAAACATTAAGATACAAAATAATTCATACACACCTAATGAAAATCTAGGAAACTAGAGAAAACAATCTAGAATACAAAAGACAACCTAAGAAAAACTAAGATAGTATGGAGCCAAATTTAGTTGCTCAGTTAATCCTCCATTGTTATTTAGGGTATGCATTGTCTCTCAAGAATAGTCAAGTAAAAGAGATCCGGATTCATTACTCCTCATTCCACATCCATAACATAGGCATCAAGAACAAGAAGAAACACAACAATTACTAGATGACTCATAAATTGTTCTTTTGTAATTTGTTTGATTTGAAATACTATGAAATAATAAAGGATATTCTCAAGCAATACATCATTTTGACCTAATAATGATGTAGAAAATGATAGTTACAGTTAGAAACATTTAAAAAAAAGTCACTATTAGAGTTTGCTAGCAGTTGAAATTACTACTTCAATCCTCTTAAAAGTATGTTTGACTTTCCCAATAGACAACATTGAATTTTTCCATAGATGTATGATTATAATTGGAATGTGACTTCCCTCCACATTTGAGATGGAAAATTCCCTCATATGATAAGGGTTTTATATTTTTTAGAGTTTTTGACCATAAATCACAAAAGGAAAGAAAAGTAGAAAGTAAGAAACCGTAGGTGTGTTGAACACACCTTGATATTGAGAGGGGGGGGTGAATTAGTATCTATCAAAATTTAAACCCTTTAACAATATGCAAATTTAGACTTCTAATAGGATCAACAACTTATAAGCAGATCAACAACACTTAATCAAATCAACACCAATGAAAGATAAGGCAATAAACACACATGCACAAAATAACACCATATTTACGTGGAAAACCCAAGAAGGGAAAAACATTGAAGATAAATCTCCCCATATAGGAAGCTCACTACATACAAAATTATAATTTGTTTTAAGACTCACTACCTAAGGAAGCACACTACTCTCGGAAGGACTTACAGGCTAAGGTGCACAACCTTAGGGCAATATACAACTTGGACTTGCAGTAATGAGGCGCACAACCTTAGGGAAAGATACAAATTACAACAAACTGATGAAGAGACTCACCGTCGGATAGTAGGATACATGATAATATAAAATTACAACATATGTCAACAATACACTCTACTGACTAAGGCGTTAAAACTCATTTCTCTTTTCTTTTCCACAACTCACTACTTCATTCCATACACACACACCACACCACTCTCCCACACCTTGAAACTGAATTGTTTTTTCATTTATATCCTTCGCAAGGTCTCAACACATCAATTAGGTCAACCAAAATAGAAGATAAATAATAACCTAAACAAGTTGGCAACAAAAACATAATGTGGTCCTATCTATGAGATAGACGAGACCAAATAATAACTTATAACATCTTTCAATGTGATCCCAAACAACACATATGCTAGCACACATCAACCCAAGTCGCCAACAAGGAAGTTATGTGTAGATGAAATGTGTAGTACAATACTAGTCGACCCAAAAATACATCTTCAACTGAAATTACTCAATGTGGTTCTCAATAAAATAGGTCAAGGCCCAAATACATCTTAACACAACCTAAAATGTTGGCACAAACCCCCAAGCACATAGCACAAGAAAAAAAACAAGTCATGTCGTCTAAACATCCACAAATTTCTTAGAAAACCAACTCAAAATTATATGTGGCACCAAAGAGATCAATTATTGATGTGCATACCATAAAGAGATGTCTTATGAACATCCAACAACACTTCTAGATACTTATTTCACATTGTCATTCCACAAACAACCACCGCAAACCAAACATAGCTAGAACACTTCATTCCAGAAGCACATGATACATAACCATGAGATAGAACATTAACAAACCAACATGCAGTAATCATCAGCACACGAAAACTAAACTGAGATACTACACAAGCACCGAGAGCACAAACACCAATCCATAGGTGTAGAAACATCAACGCAGAGAAATGTAGAGCATTTTTCAGACCAATTCAGAAAACCAACAAAACTGCCAACCCATTGCAATTACCAGAAAACTCCTCGACAACATTGATGACCTGAAAGGATAGGAGTGCAACATCCACTAAACATAAACATTGAATCACAAATCACAAAACTAAATATTCAAAGGTGGAGGAATATAGAGAATTATCCCAAACAATCTTCAAATCAACTTCCCGTAGCAGAAACTTCACCAACATGTAGAGACTAGAACTTCCTTGTAGCAACACATACTTCCTCAAGAACAATAGGAGAGAGCATAAAACATACTAGAGACCATAAAAAACATCTCTCCAACTTCTAATCCTCATCTTAATATATCATCATGATATCATATCTTCTGATAGCAACCATACTCAATACATCTTTACTTGTCATCAAACAAGGAATGACATCCGACCATGATCATTAGCAACATCAAAAACATACAAATTACAACCCACACCGAGTGTAGACACAAGCATCAATGAAAATTGATGTCAAACAACAATCTCACAAACATATGTGCAACAATCTCCCCAAGTGTTGACATCAATGGTCCAACTAATCCCAACAATCTCCCCCTTTGGCGTTGATGACAACACACACCTGCTCATTCTACCCCTTTGACATCAAGGAAAAAAGGCCAAGGATCTTCATTAAAACGTCAACACATTCTCCTCTTTTGACCAACAACACTTCTTAATTAACCAACTATACATGTTCCCCCTATCAATAACAACTAGCCAACTACCTACTCCCCTAAGAGGTAGTACACATCAATCCAGGAGAAAAGGATATGGCCTGAATTTCTCCCCTAGATAGATGCACCATCTATGCATCAAGTTAGAAAAAGGAGGGGAAATAACCCCTAACTTCTATTGGAGATGCTCAAAAGTATCCTTTGAAAGTGATTTAGTAAAGATACTTGCAATATGTTCCTTAGTAGGCACATACTCCAATCTGACTTCTTGCTCTGCAACCTTCTCCCTTAGAAAGTGATACTAGATAGAAATATGTTTGGTTCTTGAATGCATCACCAGATTCTTGAAAATGTTAATTGCATTGGTATTATCACATAATATGGGAATAGGTTCATCATACACCACCTTTATATCCTTCAAAGTTTGCTTCATCCAAAGAACCTGGGTGCAACAAGATGCTACAATAATATACTCAGCTTCTATTATGGATAAGGACACTGAGTCCTTCTTCTTACTGAACCAAGAGACCTATCTATCTCCTAAGAAAAATGCACTTCCACTAGTGTTTCTTCGGTCATCCACACATCTTTCCCAATCACTATCAGTATAAGAACTCAAATAAAATTTATCATCCTTCTTCTACCACAAACCATAATCTGGAGTTCCCTTCAAATATTTGAATATTCTTTTTACCGCTTTCTACTGAGTTTTCTTAGGATTAGCTTGGTATTTGGCACCCCAAACATACCGTATGCATAATATTAGGTCTAGAAGCAATCAAGTACAATAAACCTCCAATGATAGACTTATAAAGAGGCCTGATCAACCTCATGTGACTCATCATTCTTGCTCAAGTGACAACTGGTGACCATAGGAGTACTTACTAGTTTGGATTCCTCCATTCTGAACTTCTTCAACATCTCTTTAACATACTTAGCTTGAGAAATAAAGATATCATCATCTAGTTGAACAATTTAAAGACCAAGGAAGAAAGACAACTCACCAATCATAGACATATCAAACTCTTTATGCATATCTTCTACAAACCACTTGCACATATTATCATCTCCACCAAAGATGATGTCATCAACATATACAATAACTATCAAAATCTTGTCTTCCTCAACCTTAATGTAAAGATTACTATCTGCAGTACCTTTCTTGAAACCTTGATGAAGTAAGGACCTATCCAACTGAGCATACCAAGCTCTAGGAGCTTGCTTGAGTCCATACAACACTTTCTTGAGTCCCCATTCCATGTCCAAATGTTCTAATAGCTGGAAACCATCTGGTTGCTCAATGTAGACTTCTTCCTCTAGATCACCATTCAAGAAGGCCGACTTGACATCCATTTGATAGAATTTGAAATTCTTGTGAGCAACAAAAGCAAGAAACATCCTTATTGCCTCTATTCTGGCTACTGGAGAAAAAGTCTCCTCAAAATCAATACCTTCAACTTGTGAATAACTTTTACACACCACTCTTGCTTTGTTCCTCACAACTTCACCATCTTCATTTAGCTTGTTTCAGAACACCCACTCTGTTACTATAACATTCTTATCAGTTGGTCTGGGAACCAAATCCCATGTTAGATTCTTTTCAAATCTAATTCAATTCTTCTTACATTGCCTTCAACCAACCTTCATCTTTGCTAGCATCAACAAAGTTCTTGTGCTTTACCTTTGACAGTAAACACAAATTTACTTGCTCATTTTCTTTTGCAAGCCTTCTCCTGGTTTGCACACCTTCATTCTTATCACCAATGACCTGATCTACAAAATGATTCTTCTGAACATACTTTGCTGGAGTCTGAGGAACCTTTTCTGATTCTTATTTCTTCTCTTCTTCTTCAAAGAAGGGAGGTATATTAGATCTGCAAACCTCTGGTTCTTGTGAGATTTGACATAAATCTTCATCTACCTTAACATTTTTTCTTTCAATCATCTTTCCTAATCTCTTATTGTAGCATCTATAGGCCTTGCTCCTAGTTGAGTAACCAAGAAAAATCCCTTCATCACACCTTGAATCAAACTTTCCAAGATCTTCATCTCTCCTGATGTAATATTTGCTACCAAAGATTTTGAAGTATCTAACAATAGGAGGCCTTCCATACCATAGCTCATAAGGGGTCTTAGTACTATTAACCCTCAATTGTAATTTGTTAAGAAAATAGACAATAGTGTGAACTGCTTCCTTCCAATACATATCAAGTAGATCAACATCTTTCAACATAGCCCTAGCCATCTCTTGGGCAGTCCTATTTTTCCTTTCCACTACCCCATTCTATTGAGGGGTCTTAAGAGTAAACAGATGTCTCCTAATACCATGATCTTCACAAAAAATTTCAAAATCATTTGAAGTAAATTCACCTCCTCTATCCGACCTTAAGCATTTGATCTTAGCATCCATTTCATTATTAACTTTTGCTTTCAAAATATTAAACTTATCAAAGAAATCTAATTTTTCTCTAAAAAATGTAACCCGTCATTCTAGAGTAGTCATCAATAAGCAACATGAAATACCTTTCACCTTGTTGACTCATTGTTCTTGTAGGTCTGCATAGGTCAGTGTGAATCAATTCCAATGGCATTGTAGCAAAGCACTCTTTGCTCTTGAAACTTATCTTTGTCTTCTTTCCCATTTGGCACTCTTTGCATAAAGTGTTTGCAGGCTTAGTTATCTTAGGCATATCTCTCACTGCATGAGTAGAACTAATCTTTACCATATTGTCAAAATTGATGTCCCATTGTCTTGTGCCACAAATAATACTCACCGGATTGAGCCAATAAGTAGATTCTTCCATTTGCCCCCTTTAGGTGATAGACATTTCTATTTGTCCTTGTACGTTCTGCAACTAGTCTTCTAAACCCTGCCTTCTTGATCTCACAACCTTTGGCATGAAATGTAAGGGTATATCCTTTGTTGCACATCTGACTGACATTGAGAAGATCATGCTTCAGTCCTTTGACATAGAGAACATCCCCAGTCCCGTTCTTTCCATAAATTGTTATAGCTCCCTTTTCACAAATCTGTGTTGACTCATCACATCCAAACTTAACATCTCTACCATTACATTTCTTAAGAACGATGAGCCTTCCTTTGTCACCAGTTGTGGTTAGAGCAACCCTTGCCAATCACCCAAGCATTTGCTTCTTCCTTTGCATGAAATGCACTCCACACAACCATTGAACTTTCATTAACTTTGTCAGCCTACAAAGTACTAGACTTCTTATATTTTTCAATATCACCCTTTTGCAAGCCTTTCATAGCCATGAATAGGGTTTCATCATTTGAATCATTATCCTCATCTTCTGAAGAAAAACTACTCTCCTTGGAATATAGAATCCTTCTATACTTCTCTCTTTTGTTACCGTCTTCTAATTCTTTAAAAGGATATTTAAAGGCAAAATGACTAATTCTCCCACAATTGAAACCCTTGAAAGGTAACTTACCTTTGTATTTGCTAGTGCCTTTCTTCAATCTTCTTACAAAGTTTGCTTCTACCTCATCAAAGTCATCATTCTGATCAGTTGTTTCATCTTCTATCTTTTTACTGGGTTTGAATGATGCTTCCTTCTTTGGAACATGTACTCATTTCAAAAGCTGTGAGAGTACTGAACATTTCATCTATTGAATATTTATCCAATTCCTTAGACTCCTCAATAGCAGACACCTTATGACTTTAAGATTTAGGGAGAGATCTCAGAACCTTCTTCACAATCTCATCTTCTTTCACTTCTCCACCAAGACCTCTAATGCCAATAACTATTTCATCAACCTAGAACATATAACGAGCAATATCTTCATCCTCTATCATCCTTATTGTGTTGCTTAAGATTGTAAGAATGTCAAATTGTTGTACTTAACAAAAAATAAAAATAAATACTTAATAAACTCTTTATAAACCATTCATCTTTCACCAATAAATTAATTCCAAAATAGACTTTTGAAACAACAGATATATATATGTTTATATGTTAATACTATTTAAAAGACATGTGAATGATTTCGAATAAAGAAAATCCCCATTGTCAAAGCGAGGTTTAAGAATGTAACACATGATGTCTGTTGGTGGGCGTATTTCTTCCATTGAAGTCAAACTCATAAATAGTTTAAAACCAGCAAACTCGGCAAACGAGTATAAGTTGAAGTGATATTAGGTTTGGTAGAAGAACAGATTATGTCTCCAACATCACTGCAATTAGCACAGAACACATGAGCATTGAAACAAACAACAAATTTCATTATTGTATTTGCACCTACCAAGACCAGAAATGGTGCTTTCTCATTCTCCAAAAATTCAGCGCGCGTATCAGATCTCTAGTTTAAATTTTGAAATAAAGGGTGAATCACTCATAAGTCTACTATGCTTCTTGTGGGACAGTGAGGGAAGATGCTTTCATGGCTATTGAAATTTTGATTATGTTATTTTGGTTCTGATTGGTTTATATTGGGCGATTCTTAAATGGGTTGTTGTTTCATGCAAATGGGTGTCAATATTCATATGGGTTTGGAACTAGTATTGGGAGCTTTATTATGTTTAATATGGGATTTTTTAGATAGTTTTTGCATGTTTGGTTTGAGTTTTGTGATTGGTAAGTATGAGCAAGGAGCAAATTGAAAGAGTGAGAATCATTCAGTTGGTGTTGATGTGCTCGTTTTATGGCTCATGTTTAATTTATTAAATCTTTGTTTTCAAATTTAGAAATTCAAGAGTTGTTTGTATAGATGTCATAGCACAAGGATTAATGGTTCATATATTTGTTTTGTTTCACATCTTTTAGCTATGCCTTGATTGGATATTGGATTTCAATGTGCCTTTCAAATGATTTTGACAACTAGATTGAAAACTTTGATGAGATACTTTGGGTGGTATTTTTTACTAGCATCAATAGCTATTTGATATTGTTGTACAACTATTCATATTTATGATGTATTTACATATAGAGCTAAACCATTAGAAAATCTTTAGTTTTTTCTTACTTAATGTGGACTTTCTTTGCAAACATGGATGTCATGCAATTTACTATAAAATATGTTCATGACTACAAGTACCAAAAAACTCGATTGGCATGTTTAGTCTTTTGATTATTAAATATCTATACTATGAATTTATGGCTTAAAAAATGATAGTTAATCTTGGTTCCCAAGAAAATCCTCTCATTCAAACCTCCTAAGCCTCTCTTAGTATGTCTTCAAATCCCTTTTATTGTATCCATGCCTTGCCCCTCTAAACTTAGAGTTTTTTCCTTATGTTCTTATTGTTTACATGATATAGTTGACGCACATTTGGTAAAGGGTAAGAAAAATTTGGTTTGCATGGTATCGAAATATCTTTAGGGTCTTAAACAATCTCTTAGAATGTGGTTTTAGATATTTAATTTATATGTTTAGATAAGTTGGGTTTTGTTAGATTCAAATCAAATTACTATGCTTATTATAAGCATGATGGTGATCAATTTATTATCAATGACATTGAATTTCCATAAAAGAAATTGGACTCCTACAACTCTCTATTATCTTGATGATGGATTACAAAGTGGATCCGAAATGTTTATACAAAAAACTCTCACACAATCTAATCCAGAAACAACAACAATCAACTTATTATCATCAATTTTTATATGGATGACATGTTAATTAGTAACAATAATGATATGATTAAGAATTTGAAATATTAGTTTTTATATAGTTCTGATATGATAGACTTGGGGGATGCTAAATCTATTTTAGGGATGGAGATTAGAGGAGATACAACTAACAAAAAAAATTGGTAAGTCATTAGAAGTATGTTGACTCTATTTTGTAGTGTTATAGCATGCAAGATTGTAAACTGACAAGTGTTCCTATTTATATGTGAACAAAATTATTAGTCAAGCAATTTTGAGAAATTTCCTCCTATAGTTGGAAAGATGTATGGCATGAGCTATGTGCTTATGCAAGTGTAGTTACGAGCCTTATGCATGCCATGGTTTGCGCTAGATAAGACATTATCGAAGTAGTGAGAGTCTTGAGTATTAATAATCTTGACATGAAGCACAAGGCTAGATTAAAGATAGTGTCCAAATATGTGAGTGGAACTTAAAAGTATTATATTTTCTATCATTGTGGTATAGTTCACTTATACTTAATACTTACCTAATCTATACCAATAGTACAAGGTAAACTAAGAGTGGTAGAGGTCACTTGCACCCAATCTATACTAGTAGGACAAGTCAACAACAACACACTTGTAACATTGTTGGTGACACAAGTAATAGTGCTAGAGGTGACCTAGAGAATTCAATGGATATAAAAGGGTTTGTAGACTTAGACTAGGTAGAAAATGTGGATAGTAGGAGACCCACATCAATTATGTGTTTATCCTATTTGGTGGTGCAATTAGCTGGATAAGTAAGTGAACAATTTTGGTTGTTCTTTCCACTATATAAATAGAGTACATATGTACAATCTTTATTCATGCTTATAAGGAGGGGTTATGGATTTATATGTTGTAATATGATATTGGTATCTTAGTTAGGGAGCAATGCATATTAACTATGATAGCCAAAGTGTCATTATCTTGGAAAAGAACCCTACATTTTAGATGAACAAAACACATTGATGTGTAGTACCATTTTAGTTCATGACATGTTGGAGGATATTAGGGTTAATCTCAAGAAGGTGGATAATTTTGTGAATGTTGTCTAGATGCTTGATAAAACCTATGAGCTCACCAAGAAGTTCAAGTGGAGCGAGTTGACTATGGAGATTTATAATCTTAACAAGTAGTTCACTTTATTAGTTTTCTCTTGCAAAGTATATGCCAAGTGGGAGAATGTTGGGATTAGGTATCATACATCTTACAATTCTTAATATTCATAATTATTATTTATTTTGTAATATTAACATGCCTACATAGAAAAGGGTGTCCCATTTGAGGTGGCACTTTATGCCACATGTAAAATGTATTATGATGTGTTGTAATAAGCATCTAATGTCATGGAAGTTGTACAATAGAATCTATGATATTTTAAAGTAAGAGATTCTATTGTCCATAAGAGAATGTAAGAGGGAGTTATAAAATGGACTAGAAAAGGCATGCATGACTGTTGAGCAAATTATGACGTGTAAGTTAAGACATGTAAGGGCATCTTTCTAAAGGAGATATAAGTACAAAACAAAGTGTCCAAATTTGACAAATAAGTATATGATGCATGAGTTGCATTCCATGTTGGGAATGCTCACCCATTATGACATTATTATTTAATTTTATGCCCTAGGTTATAAGCATCAAGCATATTTGTCCATGGTATTTTCACCTTGTTTTAGAAACCATGTGTGGCTTCCTATTTTTGGCTTTATCTATTTAAGGGAAGCTCAAGTCATAGAGATGGTGATTCACTAGTATAAATTTAGATATAGTTGGTGATTGTGATTAAGGAGAACATGCTTTATGAATACATTGTAGTCCCAATGATTGTGAATATAAATTGAGTTCTCCTTTTTTTTGCTAGATCTTTTTTTTTTTAAATGATATTCTAAGGATATCTACTATGCAATTGTTTCATGTATGTTGCATGTTTGTGTATTTTTTTTTAAATTGTTGGATCTATAAATTTCACACAAGAACAACCCATTGATGTGTAGTACCATTTTTTTCATGACATGGTGGAGGATAAAAGGCTTATGCTCAAGAAGGCGGATACTCTAGTGAACCTTGTAGGTGATTTGATGAAACCTATGAGCACAAAGAAGTTCAAATGGTGCAACTCAACTAGGGCATTTCTATCCTTAGGAAGTAGTTCACTTTTCTTGGTTTTCTCTTTTACTCTTGCAAAGTATGTGACAAGTGGGAGAATGTTGGGACTAGGTTTCATTCATCTTGTAATTCCTAATATCCATATTGATAATATTGTTTTGTAATATTAATGTCTTACATAGAAAAAGGTATTTCAATTAAGGTGGCACTTTATGTCAAATATAAAATATTTTATAATGTGTTGTAAGAAGCATCTAATGTGATGTAAGATGTGTAAGAGTATCTATGATATTTTAAAGTGTATAAGAGATTATTTAATGCATACGAGCATTTACGAGAGAGTTATAAAATGAACTAAAAATTTAATGGGTGACTTTTGACCAACTTATGATTTGTAAAATAAGACATATGAGGGAATATTTCTAAAGGAGGGATAAGTTCAAAATAGAGTTCCCAAATTTGGTGAAGTTATGATGCATGAGTCATTCAATGTTAAGAATGTTGACACATTATGATATGTCTATTATATTTTATGTCCTAGGTTGTGGGTGCGAGGGACATTTTCCCATGGTATTAGCACTTTTTTTGGAAATCATGTGTAGTTTCCTATTCTAGGATTTATATATTTAGTGGATGTTTAGGATAGATGATGATCCAATTGTATTGTTAAGGGGTTATGCTACTAGGATTTCTCCAAACATGGTTGGCGATTGTGATTGAGGAGTATATACTATGTGAATATATTGTACCCATAGTCATTATGACATAGAGAACTCTTCTTTGTTGCTAGGGTTTTTCGTAAAGGATTTTCAAAGGATATCTAATGTATATAATATTTTCTTGTGCATGTTGCACATGATTGTGTATTTTTTTAAATTATTGGATCTGTATCCTTTTAGCATTCCTCTCTTCTCAAGATTAAGCAAGAAGTTATTTAGCTATATGTGACTTCCTTTAGCATCACATAATACAATCTATTATTTCATATTGTCAAATAGATTATGGTAAAAATTTCCCACATGGAGCCTTTCTCATTGTTTTATTTGACTTCACATGAAGAAACTTCTTTATTATTGCATTTAACCTCATTTTCCCTATAAATTGTGTGGTATAGGTAGCACACCTTAACTTAATACATATAATTTTAAGCATTTGATATTTTTGAATTTCAAAATAAAAATTATCCAAAGGTTCTAAGGACCATAAAACCCATCCAAAGAATGCCTTACCAATTGAAAAATACAAACAAAATAATTATAAGAACATCATAATTATCTTATATTAAATAAATTTATTTTTAAATGAACTATTTAAATATATTTCTATAAACCAATTAAAATTCAATTCTAAATTTAATTATAAATTGAATCACTTTATTCAAAATAATTATAAATTGAATAATTTTTTCAAAATAATTATAAATTGAATCATTTTTTCAAAATAATTATAAATTGAATCATTTTTTCAAAATAATTATAAATTAACTTATTAAATAAGTTCAATAAACTTCATCATTTAATTTAATTATGAATTCAATTTAAAAAATTAAAACAATGTGCTAATTAAATCTAACTTCTATTGAAATACTTAGATATCAATAAATTATCCACAATACAAATTAATAATTATTTATACTATTTGTATAAATACAATAATATTAGTTGGTGTGAGCTTTCCACGGTCCATTGATTAGTTGAGTAAGCTTCTGGATAAAACTCTGTATATTTTTTCTCCTCTTCTTGATGATAGATCACTGAGTGTGATCCAAAATGTCGAGCTAAAAATATATACAATTTTATCCAGATGCTTACTCAACTACAACAATATTACTAACCTAAATGAATTTAACCTAATAAAATGTATACATGCTATACTCAACTTTTGATCACAATTTATACATAACCTATCAAATTTTTTGAAATGCCCACCAATGTGAAATTTCTTACATTATTATACCATGATTGAAGTATTAAAATGTATTTGGAAAGTCGTCTAATAGTTGATGTGGTGCCTCATTTAAGCTAATTTTTAGATAGCCCATCCAACATCAAATGATGTTTCTCTAGCCTTACAATGATTTTGATTTTAAATCTAAATTCTTATAGCAAGAAAACAATTTACTCCCCAAATTTTATATCATCAACTTGTACGTTCACTTAATGATACACACAAAACATAAAGATATTGGCCAAAAGATAATGTTGAAACTTTAAGTGGCATCCCACTTTAAGATAATTTGTATCAGAATATAAAAATATAAAAACCTCAAAACTCAAAAATGAAAAATAAATTAACACTTTTAAAGATACATTAAAAAAGAGGGTTTGAAAATATATATTTCCAACAAAGTTAAATGTGAAAAAATGGACCATATTCAAAAGCTTAATCTTCCTAACTAAATAATAATAACACGATTACATATAAATTAATAATGATAATTTAATATTAAACAAATATTAATTGAAACACTTTATTATAATATTTTGAAGATTGACAACAATGATATCATAGGAAGAGATTAAGTTAATTTTTTAATTTTATATTAAATTTATGAATTTTATAAAGTGGGTGGGGTCAATAAAGGTTATTGAATTTGAATGTAAATTATAATTTTTTATAATTCTTCTTTTTAATTATTATTTTAAAAAGGCATCTGTGATTGTGATTTGTGGAATGTTTTATTGTCTGTTTAAAGAAAATTATGATTTTTATAAGATCTTGTTTATTATGAGGATCAAATGTGTGTAACTTTATTTATATATGATTTAATATAGAGTCTACATTTTAAAAAGCAGTCAACATATCTATTTGTCTCCATATTCATTTATGAAGTCATAAACACACAAATAAATGAGAAATAAAAAGAGTGCAAATTTCACCATCACATCTATTAAAACACATAAAAGTCCAATTCCATAAACTCTACGAGCATAAAACTTTTTAACCATTGCTAATGAAATTGTTCTAGCTTTTGGTTTAACTGTGTATATTTTTTGATGGACGTTTCAGATCACACTCAGTAATCCATCATCAGGAAGAGGGAAAGTCAGAACAATTTGAATTGATGGATTGTGGAAAACTCATACCATCCATTGCTAATGAATCAACAATTTCGGTGGACCCTTGTCCTCAACTTAATTCTATAACTTCTAAAGTGGGTGGTTTCCACCTCTACATTACTTCTTGACATCCTCTCAACAACATAGATGAGCCCCTCTTCATAAGAGAAAAATCCCTTTATTGGTGCTCTCTATTTCTTTGCCAAGGCTTGTTTAAATTCAAAACCATAAGGACATAGAGGATGGTGATGTTGTTGCTTATGATGTTTGGAAACTCAGAGATAATGATAGAGATTTGTTAGGTGGTGGATGGGATAACCTTGATGAATAAGACCTTCCTCCTAATACCAGTGTTGAACTCGTAGATAATGATAGAGATTTATTACGTGATGGATGGGATAACCTTGATGAACAAGACCCTCTTTCTAATACTAGTATTACCCTTGTATCTAACAATTGTTTCTAATACCAGTGTTACCCTTGTGTCTAACAATTGTTTCTCTTTGAAACTACTGACTTGCTTAATTTGTGCTTCTTTCCATTTTAAAACCATGTATTTGTTTTTACTTTAGCTTTACCAATCTAACTAGGAACCATAATATGGTACCACTCACTTTTTAAAAATCTAACTATAATCTATTCATAGAATAAAATAAAAATTCTACAAATTTATTTGTATCTAGGGTGTAAAAAGAAAAAGAGGAAAAGCCCCTGCAGCTACTCTCATGGGTGCAAATGAAAAAGCAATAGTTGCTCCCCCTTCCAACTGACAAGCCAACACTTTGACAGCACACCACGTCAGCAAAAAGTGCAGGATAGATTTATGTGGGCATCAATACCTAATGACAATGATGGAATACAGTTTTATGCTGTGAAAGCTGTTGCCTACGTGTACCCTTCCACGTTGACCATGGGACCCACATCCATTTGATACGTGTCAGAGCATCTGCTTTTCTCGATACAAATGATGAAATCCGTGTGACAGCACGTGTGTTGTGCAGGAAAAGTAAATTGATTTCCACTTACATGACAGCTCATCAATATTTCACTGTCTTGCTTTGTTTTATTATTCAATAGTGGAACATCACCTTATCAATATCTACCAAATTTCATAATAATTTGGTCAATTATCTGCCTTTCAATATATACTTTAAATATTTCATGGACTTAAATTTTTACAATTAGAAAATAACCAATCTTATGAACACTTTGCTTTAGAATACTAAAAGGAATCAAATTTAGCATTAAATCATGATAGGACATATGCATGAATTAAGAGTGTTGTCTTTGATCTTTCAACATTCATAAAGCTAGTCTAATCAAGGGGGTCGATTTGGGAGAACATGACCCTTGTGATCTATTGATTTCCCTAAGATATTTTGAAATAATGTCAATCCTTACACCAAAACACACATTAGAGTTTAAGGTAACACATGTCATAGAGATTCACCATCGACAAATTCAAATTGATTTATAGGGTTAGATCCACAAAAATCGTGATAAATCATATGCCACACATGATCAATTCACCAAATTTGAGAGAAAGCTAGTTTGATTTCATTTTGATTCCAATACATAAAAGAAGTTATAATTTTTAATTATGGTTCAAAAGTTTGATCAAAACAATGTATTGTTATCTATCAACCATTGAAATCAATTGTCCTTTTATTAATGTTATTTCTAGATTTCAAAGTTATGTTACATGTTCAATCCTATCTCTAAATTCGTTTAATTAATTATCATTTTCATTAATCTAATTTTAGTAAAGCAATCCATTTATTTCTTTACATTTTTGGTGAACTTGTTTGTTCTTACATGGCCAAGTTTTCTCTCATTAGTCGTTCAAATTTATAATTTTTTATTACTATAGCTTATTTTGAGACTTGATTATGGTTTAATTTCTCTTTCACATTTATACTTGTTAGTTTTATTTAGGATTTGTGGCTTATTGATACCTCTTAGCTTTCCTCACTCTACCCACCCTCAGTTCATCTCTTAGGTTTGATTTTTAGTTTTTCTTTTTTATTGTTTATCCTCCATCTCATATTTCATTAGTCTTTGCATCCATCCTTATGTACCTATCAATGATTAGGATTTATATTCACATTTTTACCCTTTTACCTACCCACTCACCCTTATTTGCTTCATTAACACATATTGTAGGTATCATATGTTCCCATATTCCATTGCCCTTAGCCTCTATCCATCTTGATATGTTCCCATGATTTGTTACTTATGATTCTTTCATTCTTAATACTCATATCATTTTATTCTATGGATGGAGGTGATTCCTCTGTGGATGTGTTCTTTCATCGTGTGTATGATATTCCTCTATATATATATTTTATTTTTTATCCTTCTATATTATACATAATTACTTCACTTGCCTATGAGCTTCGTGTTGCTTTTATTCTTTTTACGTCTAGTGATGCAGATATGCACATGAGCATGATGAATCATAACTTTGATCATCTCTCCTTCTTATGTTGATGATAAATTTTCCCTAACCTCCTATGGTGCATCTATAGATCATCCTTTATTTTATGTTGATATATCTAGTGAACCTATATTTTCCATATCTCATACTAGATTCCCTTGTTCATATATGGGTTATCATATTTGTGCGTCTCTTGCTTCATCTTTCCTTAAGGATCCCAGTGATATTGATACACATGTTCCACCTTCAGATGAGGTTGCTACTCCTTGTTCTATATATTGTAGCTCAAGGTCTATTTATCATATTTTTAATGTTCAACATGGTGGTAATTCTTTATCTTCACTTGGTGTGGTTAATGACAATTTTTTCCATGATGATTTATTTAAAATGGTACACATTATTTTAGCAAATTTATGATAGAGTTATTTAATTGGTAATGAAGACACAAAATTACATGTTAGATCATTCATATCTTCAAATTATGCTTCTATATATGACAATATTACTTTGATGCATGCATTTGGTGATAGGTTTGATTGATAGAGCTAAACAATGGTTATATTCATCTCATGATTATTATACATTCTTTCATGATTTTCCACATGCTTTCATATATTACTTTAATGTTTATCCAAAAATATTTTTTACTTATGATTATCATTCTTCCTCTTCAAGTGGCCCTCCTTTGGCCGATTCCATTGATTTTTCTATGCATCATTATGATAATACCACTTTTTAATACAAACTATCCTTTGGATCTATTCATGCTTTCACTTGGAATATCTTTGAATACTCATGGAGTATCTCCTCCTACATTTCATCTTGCACATTATTTAGACATACATAATGATGAATAATATATTTTTAAAATAATTTTTACTTGGCATATGTGAGGATATATTGTCATTTGTTGATCATACTGTAGTGTACGAAAAAGTATCCCATTTTCACACTTAATTTGGAAATAATATCAAATAAAATAAACTTAATGAGGCCTTAATTTAGTGTTGTAATATGTTTTACATATTCACATTAAGTTTAGGGCCTTTTAAATAAAATGGACTTAATTGTGCCTTATTTATGGTGTTGTAAGGTGTACCTTTACACTTTTACACTAACCTAGGGATTTATTAATTAATTGAGGTTAATTTTCATTAATTGGACCCTTTTATTCAAATCCAAGCCTAATTAACTGCAATTTTCAAGGGATGAAACCTGACATTCATAAATACCATGACATAATGTTTAACATTGAGCAATATGTGTCCTAGGCAAGTGACCTAGGACCCATTCGCCATAGGGCAAATAGGTCCTCACTTAGGCCTAGAACCTAAATTCAAATTATGTTTTTAGCAGTTTTTCAATGATTTCAAATGTATATTCAGATGTTGACTTGTGATATTTGAATTTCGGGAATTAATGTTAAGATATGTATAAATAAGAGGCCATTTCACTATGTTTCACCTAGAAATTTTTTATGAGCGCCTAGAGCATTCAAGTGAGCATTGATAGAGAAACTCAAGATCATTTCAAGGCATTCAAGGGAAGATTTATATAAGATTATTGCAGCAATCAAGATTCCTTTCATCATGTCAAATATTTATTGCATCATGCATGTTGTTTGACCTAATATGATGATGTAGAGTTCAAGATCTATTCAAGCATTCAAGGACATTGTTTCTAATCAAGTTTCATGATCAAGATCCACATCCATTGAAGCCAATTCATGCAAGTTGCATATCTACAATCCAAGGTTTTATCAAAGGTTTGGTGAGTTGTTACATAGGATTGTTCATTCATCAATCCTTCATGTTTCATTATTTTATTATAAGGTTTAATTTCCAAAATGGGGTTTTACCAAGGCAAACCCCCATTCACCTAACACACAGCATTTTTCTCTCTTTGATGTGTGATTGCAAATTTTAGGTAGAAGATCCTTTGAAGAGAAAAATTGAAGAAAGTTGCAAGGAAAATTGTCATTTCATGGAAACTCTTCTATAGGATTTATTTTTGGTTGTCCAACAGTGAAACTCGGGAATCTAGGAATGCAAACACAATAGAAGAACCCATAAAGCATTTTTCAAGAGCCCTAGCCAGGACCCATTCGCCATAGGGTGAATGAGTTCTCAGTGAGCTTCAAAAGGTGAATTTTGGTGAAAGGTACACATTATTCTCCCCTATCTAGATCTACCTTTTGATTTTTGTTTCTATCATATTTGAGTACAATCCTTCATTTGCATTTTATAGCTTGCATTTTGGAGTTTGTTTGTTGGTTTTAATTTTTCTCCCGAAAGTGCTATTTAGCTCATACCCCCATCCTTGCATAGAGAGGAAATTTGTTGATTCATACATTATTCAAAAGTGGAACATCACCTTATCAATATCCACCAAATTTCATAATAATTTAGTCAATTATCTGCCTTTCAATATATAATTTAAATATCTCATGGACTTAATTTTTTACAAATTTTAAATTTCTATTCAATTCAAACATATTAAATATATTAAATTTGAGATTTTAAAAATTTAAAAACAAAAAAAGTGTCACTAGTTTTTTAAAAAAGTTTATTTACAAGCAAATATTTTACAGTAGTTTATGTTTATTATCTTATTTATGTAATAGTAATTCTTATGATTTATTTTAATGAAATGATTTAAAATAATTATATACTAGCAATCACACCTTAGTGTGCAATGGGTATGCCGAATAGGTGTGGAAGGTCAATTAGGGAAAATTTTGGTTTTTTTTTGCATTTATTTGTGAAGTACATGAGATCAATTGGTAGGTCATTTATCAAATGATTTTGTTTGTGCAATAAAGGTCTCAATAAAAAATGATAGCTTCAATTCAACTATTCAGCAACTTATAAGGATTCAAACACGACTGAACCAAAACCTTTTGAATTAGGAAGATAATCAGGGTCCATTATCAATAGGCTCATGTTATAGATAAATAGAGAGAGAGAGAGAGAGAGAGAGAGAGAGAGAGAGAGAGAGAGAGAGAGAGAGAGAGAGAGAGAGAGAGAGAGAGAGAGATGGGAAGTGATATATAGAAAAAGAGAGGTATATAAGAGTAGAGAGAGATGAAAGAGATAAACATATAGAGAGGAAGAGAGAGAGATAGAAAGATAAAGATAGAGATGGGAAGTGATATATAGAGAGATAAAAAGTTCTTTAGCAATACAAAAGGCATTTGATTATTTTTTCGCATCCTCTAAACCTTGGTTTTGTTATGAGGTGAATTTATATAACATTTGGATTAAGATTCAAAATAACACATTACAAAACCCTAAAACTATTACAAGCTACCTTACATTTTTATGTATTTTTTCTATAGAAAATTTACTAACATGTTACATTTTTATTTTTCTCTATATGTAAAATTCTAGCTCATTTATTCCTACACAACGACATAGGCATGCATGTATAATTTGGCCCTTTAACATAGGCCCTTATTCGCTCAACACATTAATCTAGTCCCTTTAAAATTTTGCATAACTATAAGGATAAAATTTATATTAGATCAATCAGCTGTACCAAATGGCAATGAAGGCCATCTCTACATTAATTATAATAAAAAGAATATAAATATGCAATGACATAGAACACCCCTATAGAAATTGCAAGCCATATCAAGCCACGTGTAATTCAAATATATCACCAAGGACACAATACACACCCACACACACCATATTCACAATATTATTGGCTAGAGGAAGAAAACCCTATATTTAGGGCACATTGGGCATAACTAAGGCATGGCAAACAAAAATACAAAATACAACCACTAGTGTTTTAGACATCAATATATTGGTGAGTTCTTGGATAATATACAAATATGGAAATTGGTCATGCTTACTATTTGTGTTGGCCTCTATAATTATTATCCTTGGCACAAAGGAAATCCCTAAATAATTGTATATATATAGAGCTTTAAGACCATCAAGAGTGAGACCTACACTATGATCACATTTTATTTATGGTAGAGATCAATGATTATTATAATGCTACAAAATAATACTCTAGATCACTGATCTCCATAAAGCCACATAATCTCAAGATGCATAATTAGAATCACTTTAGAAGGCTAAGACAATAATAATAGGGTATATCATAGCTAACACCATCACTAAGAAATGAGAAAAGTTTTAACATGCTATGTAGAAGAAAGGACCCACTAGAGAAGAAATGCGGCACCATTGATAAGCCACCATGTGAGTGGCTCAAATATCTCAAAATAATTATGTTTGTAAGAGGGGTCTAGAAGCACCTATAGGAGACTAATGCAATGAGGCAAAACACCACAATGGATGTGCCGCATGGGGATATCAAGCATCATAATTAAAAGATGAAGGTTGATTCATTTGATAAAGATTCATGACCTTCACTAAAATGAAATGATATTATATGGTCTACACATAGAGCTTGAAGAAACATGCACATTAATAATTTTAATTGTTGAGGCTAGTAAATGTGTTACTAACTGGAGGATTCCATACATCTTCACCATGTCACCCATGCATCCACAATAGAAAATGAAGCCACAAAGGGAGAGTTGAGCTTACTAAAATTGCCACACAGGTGTCATATAGTGTGTAGTAACTTCCTACAACTTTAGAAATCCAACCACATCAATGCAAGCTTAGGAATACCACCATTGAAGGTGACTGCTAGCAAGCATTCATTCACTATTGAGCCCATATAACACATCAAGGAAGACCAAGTGCCTATAATATTAAATTTTTGGGGCCCACTAGTGATGTCAACATGGTGACATGTGGCACCAAGTGAATGTCCAACATAAAATACCACATAGAACTAAGTTGTCACTAGTGCACATGTAGATCAATAAGTATGTACCATGCATAACAAAATGGCACCTCTAAAATGAGATGGAGTGGTAATTGAAAAAGAGGTATACACGTTGAGCATGTCCAAGAATGATTAATGTTGCATGTACAAGGAGGGGTAGGTCTGATGGTTTACACACACTCCACAAAGTTGAGTTACACACAAACAAATTAGTTATTGTGTGTTATGAATGAGGAGCAAACATTTGGAGCTAGGATGTGAAACTTGGTGAGCAGTTAGAAATTTCCTTACATAAGTATTGAAACTTTGATCTTGGATAAGTATTGAATAAGTATATAATAGAGTGGTAGATCTTGGATAAAAAAATGTGAGGATTATAAAATTAAATGAGACATTTGGACCTCCATAGAGTAAAGTGGGTGGGGGATTGAAGGTGCATATGCAATTTTATAATTTTAAGGGAGGGTCTAGAAAGTCTACATGGGAGGAGTGAAAGGCAACATGGTGGACATGGAATATAAATAAACAATTTCATGAAAGGGAAATAATTAATTCATTAGGATTCTGAGGCTGGGGAGCAATTGATAATATTTATAAATAAGGTAAAAAATTCTAGTTGTATGATGGGAAATGCATAATGTTGGTAAAGTAGGGTAGATTGCTACAAATGTAAGCTCTTCAACATTAGATAAACATTAACACCAAATGTGCATGGAGAAACCCTTGTGGGAAAATAACTTGACTGTCAAAGATAGACTCAAGTATATAGTAATCGTTTGAAACAAGAGTACATAAACAACACACTTCTCTCTTCAATTTGATAGCACCTATGTAACTATAATAACCAAAAATTCATAGAATAATGGGAGAATAAATCTTCATATGGTTTTCCAAAACTCTGGTTTCATTCAAAAACCCATGCACCACATGGAGTGCATCTTCCAATAATAGGAAATGTCAATAATGAAAATCTTTCAATTATTGAAGTCACATGAGAACAATTCCCAAAAATGGCATCTTGATTCCTCCACTAATAAGCATACCCAGATGCTAAATGCAAAGATGCTCCACCTTCTCTCTTAGTGCCTAGGATAGGGAAAGTTGTGTAAATGCCTTCAACTTCTAATCACCACCATCATACTCCACCTCCTTCATGATTACTATTACAAATTATATTTAGTTCAATTGAAAGAATAATGAAATAACATTAGACACACCACATTAATGGTTCCTAACCCATTTCCATTCACCTAATGTATGGGAAAAAAACATAAATAAAATATGGAAGATCACAAAAACTAATGAGGAATCAATAAAATATTATGAACAATGATTTAAGGTTCTGAACAAGTCTAATAGTTGTTCTAAGGGGCATATCTAGAAAACCAAAAGCAATTGACAACTTTTCACTATGATGGTAAATAAATAATTTTTTCCCCTCCCTTTCCTCACCACTAAGTAAGTGACTTGCATCTCAAAAATACCTTGCTAACTTCATCTCCCAAGCCATATTCTCCAACTTTGCATAGATTTATTGTGACTTCCTACACAAGAAGCACGTACCATCTTATGGCCTTCAATCCAACTACATCCGGGGAGCTTCTTAATTCCTTA
This sequence comes from Sequoia sempervirens, assembly GCA_007258455.2. Classification (NCBI taxonomy): domain Eukaryota; kingdom Viridiplantae; phylum Streptophyta; class Pinopsida; order Cupressales; family Cupressaceae; genus Sequoia; species Sequoia sempervirens. The sequence continues at coordinate 8,337 of VDFB02282286.1, read as the reverse complement.
TCTTTCATCAATCCCCTTACCATTTGCTCACATGACCTGCTCACTTCTACATAGATGTTTGAGAAAAGAACATTAATCACATCCTTTTTAAGACCCAAATAAAAAAATAGCATTGTTGTAAATACTTCTAAGCCTATATTCATATGGGATCTGCAGGTAGCAAGAAAATAGATCCACACATCCACCCCATATTTAACTGACATCTTGATGATAAATTTAAGTGTGTCCTCAAGATAGACATGTATACAGATCCACACATCCACCACAACAATGCAATACAACAATTGTAGAAAATATGGTCTTGGTTATCCATGTGATTAAAGTATGTATAGCTCACATTCACTAAACCTGCATGGCTACATGCACATATAACACAAGCAAAGCTTATGGTGTCAGGACATGTTCCAAAGTGTTTCATTAATTCAAATATTTTGAGAGCATCCTTGTAAAATCCATCCAGCAAACATTGCATTCCCTAAGACTACATTTCTTTGAGGCATTTTTGTCAAACAGTTTACGTGCCTTGTTTATGCTTGGGCACATTTTCCATTTTACATATATGCCTACTCAAGCATTCCCAACATGATAATATATGACCAAAGCCCTCCTACCATTAAGCTTTATACATCTGACAAAGTCCTTGTCCTTTATCCTTTGATTGATTGAATACCTTGTTCCAAAGCTCCCATTTTGGCACACGCATGGAGGATGCTAGCAAAGGTTGTGGCATCTGGCTTTACACCCGCCAATTGCATTTGCTTGAAAGTTTCTCAAGCCTTTTCAACAAATCCATTTTGGCTATCTCTAAATTAGCTTAATTAATTATTATTTTCATTAAACTAATTTTAGTAAAGCAATCCATTTATATCTTTACATTTTTGGTGAACTTGTTTGTTCTTACATGGCCAAGTTTTCTCTCTCATTAGTTGTTTAAATTTATAATTTTTGATTACTATAGCTTATTTTGAGACTTGATTATGGTTTAATTTCTCTTTCAAATTTATACTTGTTAGTTTTATTTAGGATTTGTGGCTTATTGATACCTCTTATCTTTCCTCACTCTACCCACCCTCAGTTTCACCTTGTAGACACTGAAAAATGTCCTAATTGATGTCATACACTCAAATCGGGTTTACTAACATCATTTCCACTTTATCCATCCTCTTTTTGCTTAATTAATTCAATTAGCCTAGGTAATTGATTAATTTCATCATTTTCGTCTATTTGGCCTAATTAATTAAATTGGGTTAATTCACCGCTTTTCGCACTAACACTTCATCCCATTAAATTAAATAAATCAAAATATTTAATTTAATCTCCTAAGTCATCTTATTTAATTAAATAACCCTATCCTATTTAATTAAATATCTTTTCACTCCCCTATTTATTAAATCATCTAATTTGATAAATATCTCTTAATTCTTCTAATCCCCCAATTGCATAAATTAAACCTTATTTAATTAGCAATTAAACAAATTATTCTTCTAATCAAAGGGAATATTCCCATGGAATATTCTTTATCCTTTTTGTACAATTAAAACTTTGTTTTAATTTGTAAAATTATATTTTTCCTCACCCTAATGGAATATTCTAAGGAATATTCCCTCTCCTCCAATCAAATCACTTAGCTTCAAAAGCAAGTTAACCCTCTTACCTTTCTAGCGAGTTACCTTTGACCTATGTGAGGAGGTCAAAAGTGTGTTTGTTTGAGGTAATTGTGAGCCTTTGATTAGTCTGCATCTTGCATTCTCATCCATTGATGAGAATCCATGATCCATGCCTCTCATCTCTTTCATCCTGAACTATTGATTAAGCTTTTTGATCTCAACCATTCATTCCTCATTTGCTCTCCTATAAATAAATCACTATTTGGAGACAAATGGATCCATCTTTTATTGCAAATTCATGCTGTTGAATTTGCTCACATCCATACTCTCAATTTGCACACATTTAGCTTATTTTTAGTTCATTTTAGTTGCATAAATAGCTTCAAGCTTTCATTAATGGCTTCCATGCATCCATCTTAGTTTGTAAATAAATTAGGGTTTTCATCTTTTAACATCATTTTAGATTAAATTAGCTTAGATTAGCTTAGCAATTGCATAATTAGATCATTTATAGCATAAAATCATGGTAACTTAGCTTGTATCATGTTCATTTTAACTTAATTTAGGTTTTTCATATATCAAACATCATGGTTTCATCGATTCTCTTCCATAGAATTGACTGAAACAAGCTCACTATCATGGGATTGGGAAAGGGTCGTCAGTCCACATTAACGCGACACCAATTCCACAACAGGATAAATTTTAATGGATTAGAGTAGACGTCTTCTTTAAAGGTTTCATAAGATTAGCATGTTAGATTTTTTTGATAAAATATTTACTTTCAATTTTGATTGATTGATCTTGTTGAGATTCGAGTATTGGTTGCTTCATTATGCTTCGATTCTTCATGGATCAAGCATAATTCAGCCCATAACTGGTATTCTCGCATTGACACACCTCTTAGGTTTGATTTTTAGTTTTTCTTTTTTATTGTTTATCCTCCATCCCATATTTTATTAGGCTTTGAATCCATCCTTATGTACCTATCATTGATTAGGATTTATATTCATATTTTTACCCTTTTACCTACCCACTCACCCTTATTTGTGCTTCATTAACACATATTGTATCATATGTTCTTATATTCCATTTCCCTTAGCCTCTATCCATGCATATGTTATAAATCTTGATATGTTCCTATGATTTGTTACTTACGATTCTTTCATTCTTAATACTCATATCATTTTATTCTACGGATGGAGGTGCTTCCTTTGTGGATGTGTTATTTCATCATGTGTGTGATATTTCCTCCTTTTTATATATTTTTTATTTTTTATCCTTCTATATTATACATAATTACTTCAAGTTTTCCTATGAGCTTTATGTTGCTTTTATTCTTTCTACATCTAGTGATGCAGATATGCACGTTAGCATGATGAATCATAACTTTGATCATCTCTCCTTCCTATGTTGATGATAAATTTTCCCTAACCTCCTATGGTGCATCTATAGATCATCCTTTATTTTATGTTGATATATCTAGTGAACCTATCTTTTCCATATCTCATACTAGATTCCCTTGTTCATATATGGGTTATCATATTTGTGCCTCTCTTGCTTCATCTTTCCTTAAGGATCCCAGTGATATTAATACATATGTTCCACCTTCAGATGATGTTGCTACTCCTTGTTCTATATATTGTAGCTCAATGTCTATTTATCATATTTTTAATGTTCAACATGGTGGTAATTCTTTATCTTCACTTGGTGTGGTTAATGACAATTTTTTTCATGATGATTTGTTTAAAATGGTACACATTATTTTAGCAAATTTATGATAGAGTTATTTATTTGGTAATAAAGACACAAAATTACATGTTATATCATTCATATCTTCAAATTATGCTTCTATACATGACAATATTACTTTGATGCATGCATTTGGTGATAGGTTTGATTGATAGAGCTAAACAATGGTTAGATTCATCTCATAATTATTATACATTCTTTCATGATTTGCCATGTGCTTTCATATATTACTTTAATATTTATCCAAAAATATTTTTTACCTATGATTATCATTCTTCCTCTTCAAATGGCCCTCCTTTGATCGATTCAATTGATTTTTCTATGTATCATTATGTGATGAACCACACTCCGGTGATCCACTCTGCTACCACTGTGATGAACCAAACTCACTGCTGATTTGATTTTTGCTCGTTAAAGGTCTGATTTTTGGTTTGTAATCTGCTTTTCTTGTTTTGGTGTTTTTGTGGTTTGATGCCAAATGATTTTAATAATTTTCTTACAACCATATGCATATAAAAATTTCAAATTAAACTAACTTATAAAGAAAACTCAAAGGAACTCAATACACTAGTTAAGAGACCTTCTTCATTCACAAAGAGTGCTAAAATTATATTCCTCTTACATGCATTTCAGAATGAGACATCATTTACAACTAATGACAAACTTGCAGCCAAGATGCATTGTGAACAATGCTTGCTACAGTACCCGCACCCATGAAATTGCTCATACAAATTTAAATACAAGTTTCTCCTATCAATTTTTCGTTGAAATGTCTTCTAGGATGATGGGCGCCCACTTTAGGAGTAAAAGCAGCTGCAAGAAAGAGGCATTTTCCTTACTTGTGGATGTTGAAACCCTTACTTCAAAGCGGTTGGCTGTAGGTGCATAATCAACTCCCAAAATGTTCATAAATTCGTAGTAACACCTTCAAGATGACGAATGAAGACTTTAACAACAACTTCCCTTCTTGTAGATGTCTTCTTGCAATCAACAAAATATGGCTCCCATGAAGCCACAAAACTCAGACCTGCACTTTAAAGTGGTCTTTCACACTCTCAAGATGCATAAAATCTTAACTACAAGCCCAATCTAGGCTTACCCATTGCAGAAATCAGGAAACCCTAGTTTCCTTCTCTCCCAAACTCCACACTTCAAGTTTCACTCAACAAAATAATCTCAAGCATGAGAAGTTCGAACTTTCTCTTCTCCTTTTATAATTTTCACTTGAAATCACTATTCATTAAAAAAACACTATTCACTTAAGTTATTTCTTTTTTCACTTTATCAGTGAATAGTAACAACAAAATATAAAGTGACCCCTTTAACAAATAGACACATGGTCCCCAAGCCTGAGTAAGTGAAATAAGTGGTGATGAACAATATTTTAAGCTCCAATTACACGCCAAACGTGCAAATTCACCATGTCACTGACTCCGGATACCAATACTGCCTTTAATCGACCAAGTGCCCGTTCAAGTGATCCTCTATCTAGACCCATTAGCCTACGAGGATCGACATAATAGGCTAATCCAATGACTCTAATGCTTGTGAAAGAATGGGGACATTACAGTCTGCCCTCCCTGAAATTGCTTGTCCCCAAGCAATCATTAGTGCGAAGAAACTTCACTCCCCAGAAGGCCCGAAAGAAGAACTGTGGAACGTCCCATGCATCGCTAACTAATTCTTGAAACGCCAGCATAAACACCACTACGCAAAATATCCCTAGGTCCCAAACCCAGAATGGAAGTCTGCCATGTCTGATAACCTCTGACTTCCGTTGCGCAACTCTGATCACAACTTCACCATGCTGAAAATGGTGAAGCAACCTGTCAGAACCCAACCAGACTGCGGTGCCAGAACTGTCACCACCCGAATCCCAATACAACCTGAAGTCACATCCATCTGTCATGAAGAGATAAAAATATCTAGAAACTTCCACAACACAATATCTCTCTACAACCTCTCCAAAACACCCATGGAAGTGATAGCTAATAAACCCATCATGTCCGCTAACACTGTAATCACCTTGTAACCATGTATCCATGTGAAATCCCTGTGGCATTAGAGTGACAAACCCTGTCGGATACCTATCAGCATGATGGATAACAGACTGTTGTCCCTGCCAGTAATCCCCTGCAAGCAACTGAATCGGGTACTGGCAGCCTTTAGTCCCATCTTCTGAAGATGGTAACTCTGGACACAATAAAGAGTTACGCCCCTTGACTGTACCAAGAGAATCACCTTGTGCCCAAGAACTATGCATTGAATATGAATCATGTACAGGTGGATCAAAGGAAAAACTATAAGCACTCCTCACCGTGTACACACTATTAAACTCCTCCATGAGCCCTGTTTGGAATCTCAATGCACAAGGACGATCAGAAACACTGCGATTGTCACTCAACCTAGAACTAGTATCAAGAGTATGATCGGCTTCTAGCTCGAAGAGTGGATCTTCAAAGATCAGACCACTATCAACCTCAAATAAGGGATTATTCACGAACTGTGCAATCCCTCCATGCTGATATGATTCGTCCATCTCTGAGTCCTTGGAACAATACACTGAATTGTGCTCCTGAATTGGCTCATCAAGCTGCCAATCATAATCAACTATATGGGATGAAATGACGGATTTTCTCCCAGGAGGGGGAAACAAATCGACATAAGTACCAATCTCCCAACTAGATGTTGCTCTGCATATCTCCTGTGAAGATGATGGGGTAGCCTCATGTCCTAACACACAACTCTCAAGAGAATCCACCATTGCATCACAAGAACTATCAGTAATATGTCCTGCATTATCTATCATGGTACTGACCATAAGGGAACCCGATGCAACAAGTGGTGCTCTACTATTCTCAACCAAAGTACTCATCCCAATTGAAACTGCTGCCCCTATATCCATGATGGATGTAACCACATCCTCACTACCACCTGTGGAGATAAGATCATCACCAATTGTCGTTGTAGGAGACTGAACTGAATCTATAGCCCTTGCAGATTGTGCCCATCTCAATTCCACAGTGAGCTCCTCTAACCATGTCTAGGACTCACAGAGAGTCAACTGAGTGCTTTCTAATGAGTTGATAGTCACCACAAGCTCATGAGTGAGCTCGTCAACCTCCTCCTCCTTCCCCTTTAGCGCATCATAGCAAATACAATCCCACTCGAGAAGATAGTTCCTATCAGCAAGTAACTGCAAATAATTATGTTTCATTAATCTAATAGCTTCTCGTAATGTATGGAACTCAGCCAAGGAAAGGCTACTATTACTGTGCTCATTTGACATAAGAGTACTCCACCCATAGGTTGCCAACATCTATCGAGCAACATCAAAATGCTCTAAAGCTGTAACAATCATATCATCACTAACCTTTAACTGCCCTGCTAGATGATGATACCGCTGTGACTCATCATTCCCACCCAAATATGTGCTATAGTAAGAGGATGAATCCCCATCACTCACTTCATGATTAGCAGCATCATGTGTGCTATCATCGGTGCACACATTAGCAACTAAGGTACTGCTACCATGTACCTAAAGGAATGGCTCAACTGATAAGTTAGAAGCTGCTGATATGACAGTATCTTCACACACTTCCACTTCCAATGTAATTGTATCACCATCCAACTCACAATCCTGGAATTCTATGCCAACACATGAGCTTTCTAGCTTGTTTTCTAAGGTCTGATTTGAGAAATCAGACTCACCATGACATGAACTTAGATCAAACATTGCACCATTAGTGCCCAAATCTTGAGTACCTTCTTGCGACAACTCAGTAGAATCATTTTGTATAGGTGTAGCCACTGTTGTCTCAAGTTGATGCAAATTTTTCCTACTGCTGTCATGTAAACCAAATCTGTTAGTAGTACGGATAACAACCTCTTGAATGTTATGAATATCATTCAAGATTATCTCAACATTGATCATAACTCCACCATACCAGAAGTGGTGAAGTAATGCACTGGGACCCATCCAAATGATAGTGCTAACTCTGTCTCCACCTGGATCCTAATATAGACCGAACTCGTGTCCATCCATCATAAGGAGGTAAGGATAACTAGAAGCATCTACTACGTAACATATCTCTATAACCTTCGCTAAACTCTCATGGATGTGATATCCACCTGTGCCATCAAGCCTGCTAACATTATAATCCTTCTGTAACCCTGTGTCCACCAGTAGTCTCTAAAACAAAGAAGCAACAAACCTGGTTGGGTACACATCAGCCTGATGGTAGACTAAAAATTGATCCTACAAGCACTCACCCGCCAACAACTGAGTCAGGTATTTTCAGCCACTAGTTCTGTCTACTGAAGATGGTAACTCTCCATCCAAAAAGGGATGGTATATGTCCTGAACCAATCCACACTGACGTGTCAACAAATCCTCTGTATGTGGACTAGAAGAGAAGTGTTGAGCACTTCTCACAATGCTCGCCTCAGTAAACTCCATTGTGGACTCTATTTGAAATCTCAATCCACAATCAATGCTCATCTCAGGACTCGGGTCAAGGGGGTGATCAACATCTATCTCAAAGAGCGGGTTATCATATGACCAAGAAGTATCTATCTCGATCAATGGATTGTCGATCATCTCGCACTCCATCTCCTAATCTGCTTCCTGCTCCCCTCTGAAATCTGCACTATAGTACGAGGTTGAGTCAACCTCATTCTCATTAGGATCAGCATCATCATGTATGCCATCATCAGCACACACATCATCATCCAAGGCACTGCTGCAATATGTCTCAAAAGACGGTGTAGAATCCACACGAGTCAATGGTTGATCAATTTTATCATCCTTTTCCGCCAAAGGATCCTGTAAATTTGGCCTGTGTGAATCATGAATTGACAATTCTTGCACATACTCTGAATTGGTATCTTCAAAATGATCAAAAATTTCATTAGCAATTGCTGATACACAAGATGTAGGGAGCTCAAAACCCTCATTGGTTTCATATGGACCCTTTTCTTC
>VDFB02282285.1:0-27386 GCA_007258455.2 Sequoia sempervirens | reverse complement strand
AATGATGATAGTTCCAAGCTCTATTGTGTCACTGTAGCAAAGACATACGTCGACCCTGAATCTGTAGACCCATTATGTTTTATCTTTGGATTGCATCTAAGGGAAACCTCACTTCATGATATAGCTTTATTTGGAAACATATCATTGGCATAGGGATTTCCAAACAAGCTCTCATGTTCCTTTTAACAATTCGCATTTATCATTTTCTACTTTAAATTAATTTCTCATAGCATGGCGTTTAGAAATTTCTTTAAAGTGGGGCCATGCATTGGAATTATTTTGTTGGCATTCTCATTTTGGCATGAACATATTGCTATTTGTGCTTCAATTTTGTTCACAGAAGTTGGACTTAGTGTAGTGTTGACATAGCATTGATCATTTGGCACTGACTTATGGGTACACAATTTTTGTGATGACTTTACCCATGTGCCACCCCTCATTTATGAGTGCACACCTTGTAGACCTAGAGTGTGTTTCTCATCTTTTGAGGCTCACCTAGTGAATAATGAATTTTCACTAGCCCTCTGAGTATGTTGTTCGCATAGTGGACGATGAGTTTTCACTTATGAATATTTTTTGGACAAACAACTGAGACTTGATCCATCCCTTCTCTTTCCCTTTTCTCTTGGCATTAATTTTTGCATTGTATGATTGTGTATCTTGTGTCATTGTTGTAGGCATGTGTCTCTTTATGCCTTTGTTGGTTTTTCCATGAGATCTTAGATCTTGGGGGCTTGATCATCCTCCTTGATCCTTGTCATCGTATATTTCCAAAAAATTTACATTTAGACCTCTCTTGACATATTTGTCTACTTTAGTCTGAGTTTGAGCATGAGGTCATACTCTCACTAAAGTGGTGGCTAAATGTATTTTAGAAAATTGTATACCCTTTACGATTTCGCACTATGTTTGCATCCCCTTAACTAATTGGACTTAATTAAGCTTCTAATTACCTAAATTATGCATTCTAAAGAATTATTATTCTCATTTTCCAAAAGAGAAACCTATATTAAACAATTGCTAACATTAATTAAACACCTTGGAAGTTGAGTGTCCTAGAGTTAGGTCCCCTTTAAGTCTTAGGACCCAATTGCTAATACATTTTTGGAAGAATTTTAATGATTCAAATTCAAGTTTCAAATGTCATCTTTTGGAATCTAATTTTCAGGAAATTAGATAAACACTTATAAATACCTAGTTATTTTATCAATTCAAATCTAAGAAGCATTATAACATGAATAATCCAAAATTCATAAGAGAAAAAATTATTCTCAAGAGCATTGAAGAGTAGATTTATTAGTCATCTACAACAACAATCAAGATCATATCATCACATCAAAGTTCATGTGTGGTCATGTTCATGTTTTTTAGCTAACACTGTGATGTAGGTTTCAAGAATTCAAGCAAGCATTTAAGCATCAAATCAACCAATAAATCAAGCTAATTCATGCAATATCCAAGCCTCAGAGTAATGTGTTTGACTTCAATCCTCTAAGGGAAACCATTAAGGGTTTGGTGAGTTGTAACAAGCAAGTGTTCATTCATCAAATCCTTCATTTTTTCATTATTTCATTATCAAGGTTTAATTACCAACATGGGGTTTGACTAATGCAAACTCCCATTCACCCAAAAAAAAAAAAAAAATTCTCTTTTTGTATGTGCAAATTTATAGATGAAGAAGGATTAAAAATGGATCAAAAGAGGAATTTTGAAAAGTTGTCAAAGATTTCATCACTGTTGTCAAGCTACAAAAACTCACATACAGGTTTTATTTCAGAGTTTCTAATAGTCAAACCTAGAGGAATCAAAATTTTAGATTTGGGATTAGAGGACTACAAAAATGATTTTTGGACCCCTGCACTAGGACCTATTCACCCTAGGGTGAACCAGTCTTGCTATAGACCTTGAAACCCGATCTTTGGCACAGGTGCACACCATTCTTCCCTTCTTAAATATTCCTACAAATTATCATTTCCATTTCAATTATGATAGGATTTTTTAATTCAAGTATTAGGTCATATAGTTTACTTAGTTAATGCATTTTGAATCATCTCCCAATATTGCAAATCAGTCATTTTTTTCATAAGAAAGTAGAGTCCCAAGAGATCCAAAATAGGGTTGACTCACCCTAGGGTTGAAAGTCAATCTTATTCCAAAGTGATCTCCTCTCTTTCTAATGAAATTAGGAAAAGTGTGAGTGTGTTTGAAGCTTTGGATCACATTCCTTTTAATCATTCCATCTCTAACACACCACACCCCTTTTTCTATGCTTCAATGCTAAATCCTTTTGTGTCCCCAATGTGTCCAAAAAATTGTCTAAACCTTATCTTGAGGAAGTTTCATCGAGGTATGATACTAGATGGGATTCAGAGGATGATGAATGGGTTGAGGAGGGTTCTGAGGATGTTTCGATGGAAGTCTATTTTGACCCCCCAGAGGAGTTTGACCCAAAGCCTATGAAAAAACCTAAGAAGGATCCCCAACCTTCTTGGTCTGGAGGTTCCTAGAATGAAAATGAGGATGTTGAGTTACCTTCCCCTACTTTTAAGAGTAAGGGTTTGAAATATTATAAATCCATAGTTTTTGGTTCTATTCCAGAGTCCTCAAAAAAGAAGAGTCCTCAAATTGACAATGAGGAGTGTAATGTGGTCAAAAGGGGGGTGGTTTCCACTAAGGATCATAGTCTTGAGCCTCCATTAGGTCACAAAAGAAAGAACACCAAACATAGTGATGATAGTACTAAGGGTGTCAAAGGTAAGGGACATTTGTCCATGGCTAAGAATTTGAGAAGTGGTAATGTGAAGGAGTTGAGTGAAGATACTATTGCTCACAGGAACTATGATAAGGTGATGGAGACTAGTACGGATAATGTTGTTGGCAGGACTAAGAATGAAGAAGTGGATTTGTTCAAGTCTTCTGTGATAGCTATGAAGGAGACCCCCAAACCCAAAATAAAAATTCTTTGAGATATTTATGGTAAAGATAAGGGTAAAGAAGTTATGCAAGGTGATACTTAGCAAGAGACTCGAAATGTATCATATGATAGTTTTTCTGATGATATTAACATTTTTTACTATAATAGAGAAAAAATCAGCAATATCCTTGGCATGGCAAAAGATGGTATAGTTTTTTTTTCAAGATTTTTAAATGGTTCTTCAATGAGGTTAACCAAATCAATGTTAAGATGTATTCTTTGATTAATAATGTTGAGTACAATATCAACAAAAAGTAGGATGCTATTGTTGATTATCAGATTAAAAAAAATTATTGGTATCCTTAATGATGTCATTGATGAAGTGTTGGTCTTGAAAAAGATCTTGAATCCAGAATTTCTACCCTAGAGAAGACTTTTAAATTATATGACAATTTGGACAAAGTGGTCAAAGTCAGTCAAACTATGCTACACAATAACACACAAGGACTTACTCTCTTGAATGAAAAATATCGTAATAGGACAAGGGAGATGGTTGTAAAGGGGAAAGAGGCTGATGGTGTTGAGGTAGACATGCTTAAGGGGAATTAGGGTTTAGCTATAGGTGCTAGTCTGAGTATCTAAACTTGGAGCAAGACCAAGAAACACATGGAGATTCCTACTCAAGAACTAGATGAGGTGGTGGATATGCATGAACATATCATTACTCAAGATTTGGAAGAGGAAAATATTCTAAAGAACTTACAATAGGCTTCTATTTTTTGTTGGTGTCTCTTGTTTTTCTTTTTGTAGTTGTGTTGGTTGGCTGCTTGTATTGTCCTAAATTTTCTTAAAGAAACATTTTTTTAAATGATTTAGAGTCCCTTCAAAACCTGCTTTTCCTTTAATAATTTTTTTTTTATGTCAAGCATCAATCATTGTTGTAATAAATTACACCAAAGAGGGCTACATGGTCTCTCTTCTCTATATTCTACAAGGAATTTTTTTCACATGAGGATCTCTCCTTTTCACCTTTTTTGTGGGTCACATACATCTTCTTTGTTCATCCTCTCTTGGGGGAGTTTTGTCCTACATATTTTAGTTACTATTAAGGTATAATTTATCTTGTAATCCTATGTATTACTCATGTGTCTTCAATAATCTTGAAAAGTATCCTTGGATGCCTAGGGTGATATTGAAAATATTTTATATATTAGGGTAAGTACACCAAGATGTGACACAAAAATGGCTCTTAAGATGCCACTTTTTTTTTCTTTCTAAAATTAGTAAAGTCTGATGTTCATGAGAAAATGAAGATAGTTACGCTAAAAATTTGAAGATGCAACAAGAACAAGAGTTGTACAATGCTTCGAGTCTACTTTCTAAACCACAGATTTATTTTAAAAATAATAAATATTAAGGGTTTGAAAAAGGGGAGCACACAAAGAGGTCCATTTTTTATAAAAAAAAATAGCATAACATCTGTTGTGCTTCCCTAAAATGTTAAAAAAATTAGAATTTAAAAAATCCTTTGGTGATAAGTTAGCTAACACCATGTAGTTTCTATCATTTTTTTCAGCTAATTTTTTAACTAATATATAATATTTTACTAATTTTCAAAGTAGACACATCTTGAAAAGAAAAAAATTGAGTGTGTTCCCCCCTAATTTTTTTGAAAACTAATCAAAAATATATTTTTCAATACGTGTTGGTTTTCGACAAAAAATGGAGGCACTAACAAGAGAAGTTATAGATGAAAACCTTACCATAATCAAAATGTTAAAAAAATATATGGTCATATAGCTAAGAGAGCCTAACATCATCACAATATTTTTATAAAATTGCATTGAAACACATGCAAACTTGATGGAGAGCATGACCAGAAATGTGTGAAATTTTGTCACCCTTTCCCAAAATCACGTCCTTGGCATGAAATGGTCACCCAACCCTTTGGGTTGGTATTTCCAAATGTAAATGCTAAATCAAACTTTCTCTTTATCTCTCTCTCCCTCACTTGGATAAGACTTAGAGTTTAAGGTTTATGATCGATGATGGATACTTGAGGTTTTAACTTCCACTCCCTTTTTGGATCCTTCCCTCTTAACCAATACTCACCCTTTTCTCTCTCAACCATCTCTAGATCTCTCCCACTCTCTCTACATTGCCTTCCCTCCTTAACCCCATCTCTCTCCTTTCTATTGGTCACTACCTCTCCCTCCCACCCTCTCTCTCTCTCTCCCCATCTCCAAGTCTCTCCCTACTTTTCTCATTACCCACCTCTCTCCCTCCTCTCTCTCCCTCCCCTCTCTGGGTCATCACCTCTCTATCTCCTTCTCCCTATGTCTCTCACTCCCTCCATGTGTACCTCTCCCTCCATCCCTTCTTACTCCTCTACCAATACTTCCCTTTCTTTCTCCCTCTCTTTCCTCTCTCCTCTCTATGTCTCTCCCACTCTCTCTCCCTATCTCCATATCTACCTTGAATTTCCTCCTTACCCCAATCTATATCCTTTCCTCCCTACTTTTGTCTCCCTCTATAATTTTTTATTTTCCATCTCTATACATTCTCTCAATCACTATCACTACCTCTCCCTCCCACCCTCTCCCTCATTCCCTCTTTACCTCTCTACCTCTCCCTCCTTGCCTCATTACCCACCTCTCTCCTCCCTCTATCTCTCTCACCCCTCTCTCCTTAGGTTGTAGGTTTCTCACCTCTATATCTCTCCAAGATCTCTAGCTATTTCCCTCCCTCTCCACCTCTCTCCCTCCCTCCTTACCCCTCTTTCCCTCTTTGTGAACTTCTCTCTCTCCCTCACCTCTCTACCTCTCCCCTCTCTAAGTCTCTTAGTCACTCCTTTTATACCTTTCCATCCCTCCTTATCCACCTATTTCTCCTTGTTCTTCCCTCTCTCCTCTTCTATGTTCCTCCCCTCTCTATTTCATCACCTCTATATCTCCTCCTTCGCTATGTCTCTCACTCCCATGTCTACCTCTCCCTCTATCCCTTGTTACTCTTCTACCAATACTTCCCTTTTTCTCTTCCTCTCTTCTCTCTCTCCCATCTCTAGGTTGTCTTCCACTCTCTCTCTCTATCTCCCTCTCTACCTTTCCTTCCCTCCTTACCCCCATCTATATCCTTGCCTCCCTACCTCTCTCCTATTCTCTCTCCCTATATTATTGTTTCTTTCCCATCTCTCTCCATTCTCTCTATAAATACCTCTCCCTCCCACCCTCTCTCCCTCTCCCCATCTTTAGGTCTCTCCCTCCTTCCCTCATTACCTCTCTACCAATCCCTCCTTGTCTCATTACCGACCTCTCTCCTCTATATCTCTCTAGGCTCTCTAGTTATTTCCCTACCTATCCACCTCTCTTCCTCCCTCACCCCTTGTTCCCTCTTTGTGAACTTCTCTCTCTAATTTTATTCTATCTCCCCCTCACCTCTCTACCTCTCCCCTCTATAGGTCTCAATCACTCCTTTTCTACCTCTCCATCCCTCCTTATACATCTCTTTCACCTTGTTTTTATCTCTCTCTTCTTCTATTTTCCTCCCCTCTTTGTGTCATCTCCTCTCTTTATCCTCCTTCCCTATGCCTCTCACTCCCTCCATGTCTACCTCTCCCTCCATCCCTTATTACTTCTCCACTAATACTTTCATTTCTCTCTCGCTCTCTTCTCTCTCTCACCTCTCTCTCCCCCTCACCTCTCTACCTCTCCCCTCTCTAGGTCTCTTAGTCACTCCTTGTCTACCTCTCCATCCCTCCTTAGCCATATCTTCCTCTTTGTTCTTCTCTCTCTCCCCTTCTCTCTCCCTCACATATCTACACCATCACTTCTCTATCTCCTCCTTCCCTATATCTCTCACTCCCTCCATGCCTTGTTACTCATCTAGGTTGATACTTCCCTTTCTCTCTCTCTCTCTCTCTCTCTCTCTCTCTCTCTCTCTCTCTCTCTCTCTCTCTCTCTCTCTCTCTCTCTCTCTCTCTCTCTCTCCTCTCTAGGTCCCTCCCACTCTCTCTCCCTATCTACCTTGAGTTCCCTCCTTACCCACATCTATATCCTTTCCACCCTACCTATCTCTTCTTATCTCTCCCTCTATTATTGTTTCTTTCCCATCTCTCTCACCCCTATCTCTCCCCTATGTCTTGCACCTCTATATCTCTCTGGGTTCTCTAGTTATTTCCCTCCCTCTCAACCTCTCCCTCCCTCCTTACCCATATTTCCCTCTTTTATAAAATTCTCTCTTGAGTATTTTCTTCTCTCCCCCCTCACCTCTCTACCTCTCCCCTCTATAGGTCTCTTAGTCACTCCTTTTCTACCTTTCCATCCCTCCTTATCCATCTCTTTCTCCTTGTTCTTCTCTCTTTCTCATATTCTCTCTATTGATATTTCCCTTTATCTCTCCCTAGGCTGTAGGTCTCAAACCTCTATATCTCTCCCCTTTCAAGTTATTTCCCTCCCTCCTTACCCATCTTTCCCTCTTTGTGCATTTTTTTCTCTCATTTTCTTCACTCTCCCCCTCACCTCTCTACCTCTTCCCTCTATAGTTCTATTAGCCAATCCTTGTATACCTCTCCATCCCTCCTTAGCCATCTATTTCTCTTTGTTCTTCTTTCTCTCATCTTCTCCCTCCCTCCCCTCTATACATCTTCACCTCTCTATCTCCTCCTTCCCAATGTCTACCTCTCCCTCCATCCCATGTTACTCCTCAGTCGATACTTCCCTTTCTCTCTCCCTATCTCTCCCCCTACTTCACTCACCCCTCTCTCCCTAGGTTTTAGGTCTCACATCTCTATATCTCTCCCATCTATAGTTATTTCCCTCCATATCCACATCTCTCCCTCCCTCCTTACCCATCTTTCCATTTTTTTGAACTTCTCTCTCTCATTTTATTCAGTATTCCCCTCACCTCTCTACCTCTCCCCTCTATAGCTCTCTTATGTAAGAGTTGGTATAGAATAACTCTACACCATGGAAGATTTGGCTAAATATTATAGCCACCCAAGATCTAGGAACTTCATGAAAGCACAAAAGATATCAATATGCAATGCTCAATATTGTAATGGAATTGATTATCCAATAAAATTCAATATACAATGTATGAGAACCACCTGGTTATATAGCCAAGGTGAGACATAGGATTGAATAGGATTATGACAAGTGTCTTAATCCTATGCTATGTTACATCATATCATAACTACCTAGGACACATATGTTAATTAAAAATATAAGATGAAAACTAATATATTATAGAAATACTCCCTCCTAGGACCTAAGTAAACTTAACATGTAAATAGGACCCACTAATGACTAGATAGGTAAAACACCTATTTACACCAACACCCCCCTTAAGTGAAACTTAGGGAGTAGCTGATTATTATGCAAATGAAACAAATATGGGTCCTCGCTACGAGGCCATTTTAGGTACCCATGTACAAATACAAATGATGTCTCTCACAAACAGAGAAAATGAGAAAACCTAATGGGATAAAACTCCTCCCCAAAAGAGATGAAAAAAATTCTCTCAATGATGAATGAGAAGGACAAAAACCCATTTAAGGAAAAAAATCCTCCCCATAAGAGAGAAGAAGAAGAGAGACCATGCAACCCCCTCAATGTTGAGTCTCCTGCAATGATGGTAGAATCTTGACATTGAATGCTAAAGATGATCCAATAGCATTGAACAATGTTCCTCCCCTCGGGAAGAAACAAGACCAAGATGGTATGCAAGATATCTTCCCATTCCTAAAAGGAAGATGCATGAAGAAGGATGATGTGTGATGTCTCTAAAGAATATTCAAGCATCTCCATATAGATGTTGAAAGATGTTAGACTCTGAATAGGCATTATAGGCCATACTACTAAAGAAGACAATCCAAAGACAAAGAAGCCTCCTTCAAATGTTGTCCAAAAGAATCCACACTCATGTCAAACTAAAAAGGATGATCATGTAGAGAATGAACAAGAGGGTTAGAGTGTTCCCTCAAAATAAATGAAGAAGGTTCATCTTCATCAAAGAGAAAATGTATGAAATCAATGATGTCTCCCAAATTTGAAGCATGGGACTCACAAAACAAACCAGTAATGTCTATCAAGTAATCATCCTAACTATCCATCTCTAGAAGATGATGTGTGTCTTGCTACATTGAATCACAAGGAACCAAGCCTATGGAATCACAAGCACCCTCAAGTAAAATAGTAGATTAAGAAGATGAGATATTAGTGCATGTCATTCGACTACACCTATCATCCCCCATTGTGTCCTCAACATTAAGAACACTAGATAATTCTACCAATATTGGATTACAAGGGTCATCAACCTTAGGATGCTGACTCATAGATGAAGAAGATGAACCCTCTAAATCTGGATTAGGATCCATATAAACTGAAGTCTCAATATATGTCTCTGTAGGAGGAGAAGAAGTTTTTGTGTCATAAAAACTACCAAACCTTTCCCGATCAGCAAGCTCAATAGTTGTTTTATCATCAATTGGTCGAAGCTTAGTAAGTGGAAAAAGACAATCCACAACATGATCCTCTAGGAATGGAGGATCATTTGAGTCTCCATACATCTCCCAAAGTTTGATCATAAGGTCTTGAGGTATCTCAATACCATCAGTGGCCATTTGTGTGTTAATATCATAACTACAACCAATTACTCCTAGGATATGTCATGTTTATAAGTCCCACACAACTCTCTTCCATTTAGATATTGAAGGTTTAGGAACTATTCCATAGATAGATGGAAAATATTAATCCACCTACAATGTGTTAGGATTCCATCTTTCCAAGAATTAAAGTTCCATTGATTTAACCTAATTATAGTAGGATGCCTTTTGATGCCCATATTAAACTCCTCAATTTTAGTCACACAATAGACCAATCAAGACACATAAGCCAAAAAAACAAAATATTACCCCCCCCCAAATTACTCAATAAAGAAACCCCCCAGTAATATATGATAATTTGGTACGTTATATTTAGTGTGATTCTAAGTGCCACTTTCCAACAACAACAAAGTGGACTTGATCTTAGTGCATACAGATTACCAAATTTGGCCACAAGCTCAAGGATTTTTTAAAATAATGGGATCAATTTTATCAAACCACTAGAAATTACACAAAAAATTAGACACTTTCAAAAAAATTCACCCAAAAATGCTACCGTAGGAGCAAGAATGGAGCCCTGAAAGTTCTAAAAATGAGAACGAATCAAATAAACTTGTGAGAATCTGAAATTTTTGGAAAAACTAGAAACAAAAATCAAAAAATAGTTTCACCACTATGAAGAGTGAAAAATTCTACTCCAAATAAAAAAAAAAATTGCGTTAAAAAAGGAGTCAGGATGACCAAGTTATGAGCATTTGAAAATTTCCCTACAAAACCAAAATGCAAATGGAGAGGGCGGCCAAATTTTTTAAATGAATTTTTGGAATCCCTGTTGATGTAGGAAGATGTTAGAAAAACACCTAGTTAAATTTTACATCCAATTGGCCATCATGGGTCAATGCAGGTCTGGTGGCCAATGAGAATATTCAACAAGAATATACTGTCGCTGAAATCTCTGAGGTGTTGTCAGAATATTCTGAGATTATTCACCACCTAGAAATTTAAAACTATCGCTAGTTTTTTTCAAAACTCCACCAAGTTTTTTTGGTAATGGTGGGATAGGTGGGTATGTTGGTGCTACGTGGTGAGCTTTGGCCATGCCATGTGGCAACTTATTAACTACCTATAGGTCATAGTACTTTGCAATATGTAGAGTCTGCGACTGCGGGTTTTTTTAATTTTATTTTTAAAATAGAAATTTTAGACAATAAAAATTTAAGACAATACTTTAAGATAAATCCAAAATTTTATTAAAAGAAAATTTTCACCTTTTGATTTAATTTTCTACTAGACCCATGATTTTTAATTTTTTTGAAGCGACCATACAATTTGTATGGATGAGATTTTTTTTTAGGGCCCGAGGCAAGTTGTTTGATTTTGGTGATTTGACAGTCAATCTTGGGTTTTTTGGGCCTCTTGGACATGATTGTAGGGTTGGATTTGACCCAAAATGCTCCAAAATTGTAACTACCTCTTGGATCCGACAACCACACTTCAACTTCAAACCCTCATAGATTTGGCCTCATATGTTCGACCTGGACAAAACAAAAGGCATATTTGACTTTCTTAAACCCTCTGATCTCAATGGTGAGCTTTGATTTGAACCTAGAATACAAAGCCAAAAAGAGGAAACCCCCAAATCTTGTATTTCTTTCAAGATTTTATGATTCTCCAGATCATCATTTGATGCAAGAGAAGAACATACTCAAATTTTCAAGATCCACCAAGAGTTTCAACCTAGATCTCTCAACATAGACTAACAAGAAGCAATATTACAAGATCTAATACCATGTAAGAGTTGGTATAGAATAACTCTACACCATGCAAGATTTGGCTGAAGATTATAGCCACCCAAGATCTAGGAACTTCATGAAAGCACAAGAGAGATCAATATGTAATGCTCAAGATTGGAATGGATATGATTATCCAATATAATTCAATATACAATGTATGAGAACCACTTGTTTATATACCCAAGGTGAGACATAGGATTAAACAAGATTATGACAAGTGTCTTAATTCTATGTCATATGATAACTTATCATAACTACCTAGGACACATGTGTTAAAAGTCAAAAGATAAGATGACAACTAACACATTATAGAAAGATTCCCTCCTATGACCTAATTAAACTTAACATGTAAATACGACCTACTAATGACTAGATAGATAAAACACCTATTTACACCAACATCTTAGTCAATCCTTGTCTTCCTCTCCATCCCTCCTTAACCATCTATTTCTCTTTTTTCTTCTTTCTTCTCTTGTATCTCCCTCCCCTCTCTACATCATCACCTCTCTATCTCCTCCTTCCATATGTTTTTCACTCCCTCAATGTCTACCTCTCCCTCCATCCCTTGTTACTCCTCTAGCTTGATACTTCCCTTTCTCTCTCCCTCTCTTCTCTCTCTCACCCCTATATCTCCCCCTATGTTTCTCACCCCTCTCTCCCTAGGTTGTAGGTCTCACATCTCTATATCTCTCCCCTCTCTAGTTATTTCCCTCCCTCTCCACCTCTCTACCTCCCTCCTTACCCATATTTCCATCTTTGTGAACTTATCCCTCTCATTTTCTTCACTCTCCCCTCACCTCTCTACCTCTTCCCTCTATAGTTCTCTTAGTCACTCCTTGTCTGCCTCTCCATCCCTCAACCATATATTTCTCTTTGTTATTCTTTCTCTCATCTTCTCTCTCCCTCTCCTCTCTACATCATCAAATCTCTATCTCCCCCCCTATGTTTCTCACTCCCTCCATGCATACCTCTCCCTTCATCCCTTGTTACTCCTCTAGGTTGATATTTCCCTTTCTCTCTTCCTCTCTTCTCTCTCTCAACCCTATCTCTCCCCCTATGTCTCTCACCCCTCTCTCCCTAGGTTGTAGGTCTCAAATCTGTAAGGAAGCTAAGGTAGCAGAACAACTTCCTACACTAATCTTGAGAGGAGAATAATGCAAATTTTTTATAGATCTTAAACAGTTACAGAAACTTAAACATAAATAAACATAAATATCATGCATACCACAACACAGTGATTTACGTGGGGAAAACTCTTTTGGGAGAAAAATCCCACACTCCAAAATTTTCCCATTATATTATTCAGTATATCACAAAGATTACAATATACTTGCAGAGAAAGCTTCTCATAGGAGTATCACCACTTAGAGATCAAGAGATAACAGGAATGCTATCAAACTCTCAGAATACATCATTTTCTTTCTCTACCACATCCATAATGCAATGCCCTCATAAAAGATGATTACATTCTAGGGCAAGACAAGCCAACAAAATATCCACCATTAGATCTAAAACCTAATAATTAATGGTGTAGATTTACAATGTATCATTTATGTAATGTATGTCGGTCATTTTAGTGGTTTCCTAAAAAATTTAACAAAAAATTATTTGCACACATCCCACTCTCCCCCTTGCTACCATTGTGTATTACACCTATTGATGTAACTAGGAAATATATATATATATATATATATATATATATATATCCTATCAAAAATAACCTTTATATAATTGCAAGGTTGAGACACATTTTCCCAACAACATCTTTATATCTCTCCCCTCTTTAGTTATTTCCCTCCCTCTCCACCTCTCTCCCTTCATCCTTACTTGTCTTTCCATCTTTGTGAACTTATCTCTCTCAATTTCTTCACTCTCTCCCTCACCTCTCTACCTCTTCCCTCTATAGGTCTCTTAGTCACTCCTTTCCTGCATCTCCATCCCTCCTAAATCATCTATCTCTCTTTGTTCTTATATCTCTCCTCTTCTTTCTCCCTCCCCTCTCTACATCATTACCTCTCTATCTCCTCCTTCCCTATGTTTCTCACTCCCTCCATGTGTACCTTTCCCTCCATCCTGTGTTATGCCTCTCTATATCTCTCACCCCTATCTCCCTAGGTTTTAGGTCTCACACCTCTATATCACTCACCTCTCTAGTTATTTCCCTCCCTTTCCACCTCTCTCTCTCTCCTTACCCATCTTTCCCTCTTTGTGAACTTATCTCTCTCATTTTTTTCACTCTCCCCCTCATCTCTCTACCTCTTCCCTCTATATGTCTCTTAGTCACTCCTAGTCTACATCTCCATCCCTCCTTATCCATCTCTTTCTCTTTGTTCTTCTCTCTCTCCTCTCCTCTCTCCCTCCTATCTCCCTCCCCTCTCTACATCATCACCTCTCTATCTCCTCCTTCCCTATGTCTCTCACTCCCTCCATCCCTTGTTACACCTCTAGTTTGATACTTCCCTTTCTCTCTCCATCTCCTCTATCTCTCACCCCTATCTCCCTAGGTTGTAGGTCTCACACCTCTATATATCTCTCCCCTCTCTAGTTATTTTCCTCCCTCTCCACCTCCCTCCCTCCCTCCCTCCTTACTCATCTTTCCCTCTTTGTGAACTTATCTCTCATTTTTTTCACTCTCCTCCTTACCCCTCTACCTTTTCCCTCTATATGTCTCTTAGTAACTCCTTTTCTACCTCTCCATCCCTCCTTATCCATCTATATAATGGTTGTTGAATATCTAGAATACTGAGAGGGGGGGTGAATTAGTATTTGGCTAACCAGATGAACTAGTAACCATCCAATTAATAATCCACATTTAATAGCAATGATGAACCAGAACATAAAGAAAAAGTATAACACATAGACGCCAAGATTTTTACGTGGAAAACCCAAAATGGGAAAAACCATGGTGAGGTTTAACTCACAATATATTATAACCGGTTACAAAATATTATAGGGCTCACTATTAGGACTCACTTTCCTTAAAAGGCTCACAACCTGAGTACAAAAGATGGCTTAATGCTGAAGTACAAAGGATGTTGGCTCACTACCAAAAATGAACTGTAAAAGTGCACCTACATAGTGTTGGAAGCAGTTTCGGTTAAGCTCTAGATTTTTGCTCTGGTTTCTGGTACACAAAACACTTATCTATAGCTTCGCATTAATACCCTTGTCACATAACTTCCATATCACCTCACTCTATTTTTTCATCACTTAGGCCATCATAGATATATGCAGGAATTGCTTCCATTATCAATTGGGTCGGCCCAAAATAAGGGAATACATGAAATACAAAAGATCTTGTCAACTTAGCACAATTTTTTTTTGTCATATAGAACAAAAAGTGTTATCCAAAATTTGGGTCGGCTCAAATTTAAAAACACACACACAGAAGATACACCTTGTTGACCAAAAGAACACTAAAGAATTTTCAGCAGAGTAGACCAATTGAATCACAAAAAAATATGTTGAACACACCTGTAGCTGACACATCTAATCAACATATTGAGATTCTTCTTACTGCAAATATTTCTGGATTATGGTATAGATAGTTACCAACCAATGTTGGCATCAATGACAACCAAAACAAAGGGCACCTTCTTCATTCTTCCAATAATCTCCCACTTTTTCATTGATGGAAACATGTGCCAAAAATGAAATTTTCTTCAAAACAAAAAGTATGTATAATCTTCACTTAACATATGTACAAAAACAATCATTTCATCTTTTTCCTTCTCTCCCTTTGACATCAAGGAAAAAGGACGGGAAAACACTTCAAATCCAGATATTGGAGGCATCTTGTAATTCTTTAAGGATTACCTCCCAAGTAGGCTTTCCATCATCCCATACACATTTTTCCCAGGAAAGAGTTTTATGCAAAGATTCTATTTTCACCAGGAATTCTTCTCCTTCTTCCAAAGAGAATGGAGAAACATTCATTTTCTCAATTTTTTTAGCATCCATCAGAGCATGTGATACAGTGATATGTTTGGACATGACCATATTTCCAAGTTGAGCATACCGCCTCATAACATCTTCTTTCTACCTCTGTAGGATAAAGAAATTATCTTGTAAATCTATAATAGAATCCATCTGACATAGCTTCTATCACTGACAATCTTATAATCTTTGGAGGTATCAGTAAGTTGAGTCTCAATTGAATCCATTAGATCCTTGATAACTTGAGTGGTTTCCAAAAATTTCATACAATAAATAAATAATAGTTGAGCTTCTTCATCACAATCTCTTACCTCTTTCAGATTTTCTAAGGCTTTGTCACGTGCAACAATACACTTATCTTATAGAAACAACAACCTTTTCTCGAGTAAGTTCAACTCTACTTCTTTTATGGTATGCACCTTAAGATTGGATGAGTATTCTTTAATAAAATCAACAATAAACTTTATATTTTTAATTGGGGCTAGAGAGTTGTCTAGAGTAGCACCTGGGTTTGTCTCTTGTAGAGTTTTGATAGCCTCATTTATCAGCTCATTGCATCTTTGATATGGTTTCAGCTGCATGACAACTAATGAAAGTGTTACATAGTCTCATTTTGTCACTAGGTGTGATTTTTGTCAAATCCACAACACATAGATGAGATGCCAATTTGACTAGCTGAGGTGTAAGCGTAGGTTGGATTACAACATGTATGGAGAGAATACCTTTAAATGTATTTCTGGATGATTCTCTAGATTGCTTTGATGATTCAGGGCCTTTGAGAACTTCACCTTCAACCGGAATGACTTCCTTCTTTTCTTCTTCTTTTTCTTTTTCAGTTTCATCACTGGATGGATTTATGTTTTCTTTCTTTCTTTTGTCTTCATCATCCTTATCTTTATCACTTTCTTTGTCTTTATTTCCTTCATTTGCATCTTTTTTTTCCTCTTCTTTATTCCCAGAGGGTTCTTGATGTTCCTAATGTTCTTTTTAATTTTCATTGGATTGATCCTTAAAATGATCATCAGACCTCTTATTGGTAGTTTCATCTGTGTCCATTTGAGGGGCAGGGATTTCTAGAGCACCAAGTGTCTCATCAACAGTTTCCAAAATAAGATTATCCATTACTTCAGTAACTATAATAGGTTCCCGAGTCTGAGCAGTGTGAGACGAAGAACTGGTTCTTGTCCCATGGCTCCTTGCTAATTGCATAATTACATCATGAATTTCTTTCCTTACTATTTCAAAATACTCATCTTCCTTAGTCATCAACATGATGACCCTTTGCTTAACTCTGAACATTGTAAAACATTCTTTTAACATATTTGCAGCTTCTATTTCTGACTGATTAGAACTAACATATTTTACAGCTTCTCTTCTCATCTTGTCTTCAATTTTCAAGGCTTCTTTCCTTCTCAGTACTAACTCATTCCACACATTTTTAGTGACTTTTTATGGTATGGAGTCCATGTTTATATTACAGATAACTATGTACTAAGCAAAAGCATTTAAGATGGTTTCTTTTCCTTCATTGTCAACCTCATCCTATAACTCAGCAATAGCCATGAGTTCATTATCAATCATATGATTAACTAAGGTTCCAAGAACCAAGGGTGGATGATTTATTACTAGGGAAGAGCCGAGCATGGTATCCATAGGGTTAGTTGTTCCTTCTTCATTCTCCTTTGCATGCACATTAATTTAGTAGGAATCTTCCTCAATTTATGTCTCCTCATCAGTGGATATCTCTACACTAGTTTTGACTCCACCAAAAGTACTACTTCTTATGTTTCTCTTCAGCTAATGCTCCTCTTTAAGACCAAACTCAATTTCTTTTTCAATAGCATCACTTATATTCCTTTTCATGTAAGCCTTCTCTTTCACTCTTCTTCTTCCTGAAGTGGTAGACGGAGTAGCAGTAGATATGTCATTTTTCTTGGATGCCCTGGTGCTAGGGCAAGTAGGAGTAACAATATCAATAGATGCAGGGATACTTTGTTCTTTCATTTTTCCTTTTGTAACACTAGATGTATTGTGTGTTGGTGTAGCACCAAAGGATCTCCTTTCTAATATTCTAGGTCTGAAAGGTAGATCCACAAATTTAGTTTTCCTTTCAATAAGGACCTCCTTCAATAGTTCTATGTCATCCTTGGTGTATGCTACATCTTGGAAGAAGGCTTCAAATTTATTTCTACATTTAGATGCAAAGGATTCTAAGTGAATTTCAGTAGATTTATCTAAATATGTACCTAATCTAGATAGAGAGGGGTGCTTGGGACTAGCCAAAAGAATCTCGAAGTATCCTTCTACCTACTTCTCTTCAATTTCATACCCTAGTGGTTTAATCCAACAAATTCTGGGTTCTATTTCCTCAATGATGCATTCATCAGTAGACACAAGGAATGTTATTTCCTTTTCATGCTTTTTCACCAGTTTTCTTGGAATCCTGTCTCTTTCTTGCATTTCCTTCTAAAAAATTGCAAAGAAGGTAATTAGGGCATTTTTTTGTGCCCTAAAGTCTCCTAGTCTGCATAGATAATCACTAATTTGATGAGCAACCAGCTTGGTATGATCCCATATTATATTCTTCCTTCCAGGTAGCTCCTTTAGAAAATAAAATAACAGGAAAACAACAAGAGTGCCAAATTTAAAGAAATGTATCTTCGCCTTTGTCATACTCAAATTTTCCATAAGTTGCACTCTCAATAGCTCACAAAGATTGAATTCCTTCCCATTTACCACCATTTTATAAGCCATGTGAATTGTCATGGTCGAGACATAGTTTTCCCTATTTGTGTAGAATTTTTGTCCAATCATAATGGTCGCATATCTGATAGTAGGGTTTGTAATAGTTTTCATGGTTAGGTCTCTTCCATAAAACTTAGCTCCAGTTAACCTTGTGACCTCATCATTTTTCACTGCTTTTAGGACAGGAATGGTATCGATATCACAAAGACTAGTAACTACACGAATTTTCTCTTTATTGATAACTCTTGTTTCATTTACCCACACAATATTGTGGTGAATCCTACTTAGGGCCATTCTCACAAATTTTGCTTCACTTTCACTAGAAAAGTTAGGAAAACAATTCCAAACACACAACTTAATCTGAACAAGGTTTTCATGTTCCGTCCTAAGTAGTAAATCATCAGTAAAGTCATTATCCCATAGATCATTTAGCTCCCGATGATCGAATTCTTTGAGCTTCCCACAACTATATAGTCTTGGGTCTTTGGTGGGTAGTACATTGCTTGGAATGTGTGAGAACGCACCCATTGGATCATTTTTGTACACCTTCCATGAACATCTTCTAAACTTTGGTTGGGGCCTCTCAAAAGTTTCCACAATAGTAGGAGTGGCCATATTTCTCAAAACACTCTTGAATGATTTTAACGAAATGCTTCTTCAATTTGAAAAAAATGGAATTGAATTCGCAGAGAATACCTTTCAACCTGCCAAGAAATAGGGTTTTGAGCTACGGTACTCAAAGTCGCTTCTTTCTTGCTTCAACTTGCACTACTCCACATAACCTTGAAAAAATATGCTTTTCTTAGTGGCTTGCTTTAATATTTATCATTTTTCCCTAATTTTGCATTTATTACTTTTCCACTTAAAATTTTTCAACCACTTTGTTACATACACTGTAGACTATAAAAAGAGCTCCACAATTTCCTTGATTTGCCTGATTTCTTTCGGAATTTTCTTCAACACCATCAAAATAGAGATTCATATCACTTGTATTTGTGTCATCACAGGACACCTCATAAATTGGGGGTTTGATAGATTTTTCTATGACTGCTCCTCCTGAAGCCATTACTAGATTTAGTTCATAGGAGGGGTATCCGCATCAGATGCAGATGTAGGACAATATGTTTCATCCTTATCCTCAAGTTATTCTTTCTTTTTCCAAATCCTTTCCATTTATTTCCTTACTTCATCGGGATTTACCTTGTTCATAGATTTGTTCTTCTATTCCAGATTCAGTTTCTTCCCAACTTTTCTCTTACAGAATTTTGATATATGTCCAGATTTGTTGCAAGAGTGACACACAACATATCTTTGATCAAGAGGGTTTTTATTCATCCTTATCCTACACTAATTATCCTTATGTTCAAAAATATTGCATGTGTAATAGTAGCCTTGAAAAGAATGAAATAATATTTTGGTATTAAACTTATTCATCATAATATGACTTTTACATTCTATATATTTATGCCCAAACTTGTTGCAAACATAGCATTGTCTACCAAAAAATCCAACATTTTGTATTATTCTATTTTGGTTCATCATACTTCTACACTCTATTGCTTTATGTCCAACTTTATTGCATGAGTAACAAAAGCCATTAAAAGATGGATACCTTTGAGTATTAGGCTATTAGATGGGGATCTTTGTGGTATTGATCCTTCGGTCCTTTCTTTCATAAGCATTCCTTTGAGGTTTCCTTTGATTCTTCCCATTGTTGCAGATCGGTTTGATTTTTGAACTTGACCTTCTTCGAGTCCTAGACAACTTTTATCCTTTGCAGGCTTCTGAGATGAAATTAACTCATCAAGCTTTGTAGAACTTTTCTTGAATATTTCTTCACATGCTTTCTCTTTTTCCAGATCAGCTCTTAGGGTTATTATTATGCCCTGCATAACCACCCCCATTTTGATTTGGAACAAAACGGGTCCCCCCTTTTCTTTTTGGTTCTTTGCTTTTTCTTATTTTCTTTTCTTTTTGGAATTCTTTTGTTTTCCTTCTAAGTTTTGACTTTTGATCTTCCGGTCAATTTGGTTCTACCTGGTGGATGGGTTTTCTCTAATTTAAAGGATTTTCCATCCAATCGGTTTCCCGGATCTCTTTCGACTCTGGCCAAGCAATATTATTCGAGTTTTTTTGGTCTTGGCGAATTCCGGTGGACCAGATTTTCTAAAATCAAAACTCTGGCGAGATGCTTTCACTTCTTAGGATTTTGCTTTCTCCTTGGTTTTCCGGATCTCCCTCAAGTTAAGTGGCGTTGTCGTTCGAGTTTTAGTCTTGTGGAAATCATGAATACATTTGTTGGTTCTCTTTCTCCCAGATTTTCCCAAAATCCATTGTTCCCTGTTTGTTTTGGGTTTGTTGGAATATCTTCTCCCTTGCAGAAATCCGTCCCGCGAGGATTTCCCCTAAATCTGGTGGAATGTGGGGAGGTATGGAGTAACAGGACTAGTTAATTAATAATGATGCATTTTATGATTCATTGATGCTTTTTTGAGGTCTCACATGTTGTTCCTTGATTGAAGATGATCGGATTAAGTTTCTAATGGGTGTTTCATATTTGACATTCACTGAATCTATTTCGAAATTCCTCAAAATTCCTCCCAAAACGATTAAGGTGACACAAGTAGCTATATGATCATTTTGTTTGAAGATTTAATGACACCTTACTAACATAGGATTCGTTTCAATGACGATTTTGATTAATTAACTTCTATCTATATGATCTTTATTGTGGTTTTCTTTGTTGAATGCAGGATTAAATCCTACACTTGATGGTATTTCTTAGCTAAGACTCAATTGGAAGGCATTCCTCAATCTAGTTGGTCCCTGCATCGAGATAAGAAAAGTGATGAGGCTGCAGGTGTCTTACCGCTTCTGATCCATTTTATTGATACCGTCCTTTCTTGTCTATTAGCAAGACCTCCTTTGAGATTGTCTGATGATGGAATTCACATAGAACTCTGACAGACACCTGGAATTCATCGTGACATGGGTTTCCTAACCGGCGCGAAGTCTTCAGGCGGATGCCGGGTCTCCACCGGCCGTGACAAAGAGTTTGGTATATCGGTGAAGGTTTCCGCCCATGAAATCTTAATTGAATCATCAAGTCTCAACGACTAGTGCGTGGCATACTTGAGTCACCCTCTTGATGCTTACGGTGCCTTGGTCAGCGACCTGCCAAATTACATCTCGGCGGGAGACTTTTCTCTTCGGCAAGAAGTCTCAGCGGATGCATTGGGTCTCACCGACAAGGCACATAAGGGTTTCCCCGAAATGAAAGTTCGGAAAAAGGTTGTGCTATCGGCATAAAGTCTCACCAAAATGCTAAGGTCTTGGCGACACGAAAGTGGTATCACCAGGAGTCTTGACAACAGGGAGGAGGTCCCACCAAAGGTCTGAGCCCGGCGATAATTTTTCCTTCGGCAGAAGGTTTTGACTCTTGTACAGTCTGCAGATATTTTGTAAACCCTAGTGCAGGGGATAGCACATTCCTGTTGCTACATTCTGTATATAAGGAATTTTTTGCCTCTTTGAAAAGGTTAGCACTTCTAGATTAGAACTTTGAAGGTTAGAGAACTTTTAGAATGAGAACTGTTTAGAGTTAGAACTGTTAGGAGTTAGTCAGTTAACAGAAGGAGATAGGGTTGCATCTTGATTCTCAGTAATGAGAGCTTCTCTTGTCTCCTTGTTTAGTAGTTAGATTTCAGTACAGACTGTAATGTATTTTTTATGTTCTCTTAGTGTAGTTGGAAACAATCTAGAGCCTCAGATTCTTTGTACACTGGTGATTGTGCCAGCTTTGTAAATATTGCTTATCTGTTTTACTAATAGTAGAAGCAATCAGAGTTTATTCTCCTTCATGTTGTGTTCCAAAATGATAGTTGTCTTAAATTTATCATTTGATTTGTGAAGTCTTCAAGGAATGAAATATTATGTTGTGTCTTATTTAAATGGTAATTAAAATCTATTATGCAAATTAGCACTATGAATGAAAGAGGTTGTGTGTCAATCACAAGTTTTCTTTGTTCTGCAGTTTTGGTTTACAAATTCCTTGAAGTTAACAAGTCTGGTTAAGGTTGGATGAACTATTGTTCTTTTCTGTTTCAAAACTATGACTTATCTTTTTTATATTTCTTTAAAAACCCCTGTTAGAGTAGGTTTTATTTCATGCTTGATCTTAGAACAATCCAGAAGCTCAACACCAGCAGGCCCCTTGAATATTACTATTGCATAGACCACTGAGTAACATCAGCACAGTTGAGACCCAACTACAAAGACCTTGGGAGCTAAGGCATAATGTGTTGCCTTTCTCTTTTAGGAGAAGCAGAATAGCAATATTCTTCTTGCATTGTTGTGGTACCAAAATCGCCATCAACAGGAACTGGCGCTAGAAGGGAAAACTAGATAAAGCTCGGTCTTTCTCCTCAGAGAAGCCCCACAGAGTTCTTCGATCAGCTGAAAATCCATCACCGTTGATAGAACTCAAGACCCCAACAAGGCACAAGGTTTGCAAAACTGGGGCCACCATCCTACCACCCTTATCAGCTCCGCTCACCCCACCAAGCTTTTCACCAATACCCCAGTCGATACCTATCAATCCACTATCCAATCCATCTCAATTGTCATCACAGCTGGTTCAACCCATACAACAGCTGGCTCAACCACCACCACCGCTACCAATGGAATTCCTTTAGAATAATCCCTCTCCATTGGGGACTATTCCTGGAGGTTTTCACGATATGCCCAAGAACCCTGAGAAGTTCTGGCCCAAGTATATTCATGGCAAGTCAAGGAGTGCTAAAGAGTACATTCAAGCTTTCAAGGACGCTTGTACTATAGCTCAGATAGCTCACCATGATGTAGTCTACCGGTTATTCCCTTATTCTTTAGGGAACATGGCATACAATTGGTACCTTAATCTTCCTCAAGGCTCCATTCTGACCTGGACACATTTGGAAAATGCTTTCATCAACCAGTTCAGGGTTTATTTTGACCCAGCTCTTTTATATCATCAATTTACCACCATCAGGAAAGAGCCATGTGAATCTTTGCCCCTATTCAATACCAGATTCCAGTGAATGTATAGGAGATTACAAGATCCCTATCTAGTCACTGAGAACAGTGCTATCTAGGCATACTTTAGGGTTATAGACCCTTTGCTAGGTTTGTTCCTACAAAGAACTTACCAACCAGTTGATATTGATTCTCTATCCAAAGTCTATCATTTAGCTATCAAGCTACAACAATAGATCAGTTCTCAATAGGGAGGCTTAGGAGGAGGTTTTCCTTCAATAGGATATCAGATGCATAGCCCAACTCCTCTGTTCAATACCATCCGAATGTCTCCTTCCCACTATGGGCCTATATCTGAATTACAAACTCAACCGTCTGTCCCATTCTTTGCTACTGGAACTTCTAATCCCTTTCAACAATCACAGCTTCCTCAAAGTCCCCATGGTCATCAGAACCAAATTGGAACACCAAATCATGGTGGTCAGCCACTTGCTGCTAAGAGTGTGGAAAGTGAGAAGATAGTCCAGCTTACGAATGAGGTAGAAACCTTGAAGAAAACACTGTCTCAAGTTACAAACGATATGGCTCAGCTTCGGTTGAACCCTTCCCAAAACCAAGGGAACTACCCTAATCAAAACAACAACAACCAGGGTACTTATCAAGAATAACAACAACTACAACCAAAGAGGTTATCAAAACCAAAACAGAGGGTACAACCAGAGAACAAATAACAACAGACAATGGAACACAGGGCCTAACAATGGTGGAGTTCCTCATAATTATCAAGTTAATGAGGAGAGGTCACATACGGAAAATGTGGCTGACTTGAATTTCATGACTAACTGGTGTAGGCTGCATGATACAGCGACCCATTCTGAGGTAAATTTCCCTCAGATGGAGAAGGTTGTCAAGATGGCACACGAAGATGCCCACACATTCCAGGGGAATTCAAACAAAGGAGGTGACTCTCTGGATACTGCAATGGCTTATGATATCTTTGAAGAAGAGCCCTCATTCCCAAGGCAAGAGGAGAATGAACCAGAGGAAGATTCATATGATGCCCAATCCTTTCAGTCAAAAGGAGGACACTTCCTGAGAAATCAAGGTAAGGGGCCATTTACTACATCGGCACCCCCTAATCACATGGTGCCTCCAAATCAAGGTGCTGATAATAATCCTCCTCCACCAAAAGGCCCGCTGGACTTCCATAATAAGGGTAACTCCTCTGTCATTTTCAAAAGTAATTCAAGTTATAACACGAAATTTGATGTTGTTTCTGAGATGCAGAGACAAAAAACTTCTTTGTCATTCTTTGACATCTTAAAGTGGTGCCATACTCAAAGGGAAATAGTGCTGAAGGCTTTAGAACTAGTTGATGAATCAAAAGGAAAGAGCAAGGTTGCACCTGCTGCAGCTATGAATGTAGCCTTATACAGAAACAAGGTAAGTACTCCACCTTTCCTTTTAAGTTTAAGAATTTTTGGGAAGAACCTACACAACTGTCTATTGGATTCAGAAGCTTCGGGAAATGTTATGCCATTTTCCATATGTAAGAAGTTGGGATTAAACCCCATTCAGAAAAATAAGAAGGTCATTCAACTTGACAAGACAAAGGTTAATGTGGTAGGAGAATTAAGAAACATACATGTTCAAGTAGGATCAAATCCTAAGATCCTAACCAACATAGATATTCAAGTAGCAGATATTCCTGAGACCTATGGTATGCTGTTGAGCAGAGATTTGATGAAAAGTCTAGGGGGATATCTTTCCCTTGACTTTTCACATATGTGGCTACCATGGAGAGGGATCCCAACTTAGATTAGGATTGAGAGTGAGCCCTACCTCAAGCACATAATCACGGAGTATGATTTCCCCAATGAGGTAGCCTATTTCGAAACTGGGATATGTGTTTATAAAAGAGAAGAAGCTTTAACCTTTTCTATTTTTGATCCTGAAGAAATGCCCATGCAAAATCCCCCTGATCTTATGATTGACGAAAATCAACAGGCATTAGTTAGAAAATTGCAACAAGATCAGCTGGTCTTGGGAGAAGGTGTAGATCTGCAAAGTCTCTTGCTCCCCAATTGGTGCAGGGTACACTACCAAAACCACTCTGAATTAACTTTCCAACCCTGAATTGACATTTTAGATCATGTTGCCCAAGATAAAGAAGCTAGCACAAGTCGCCCTAAGACCATTGCAAATTGTTTCCCATTTGAAGTTGATGAAGCAACAATGCTGACCAGGAATAGGATACCTTCAGAGGAAGTTCCTTCTCAGATCAAACTGGCCTCAGTCACATGTCTTAACCAACATACTCATGTGGAACAACCTCAAGGTTTGCTTGACACCCCTTCACCCACTAATATACCAAAAACCAAGGGGTCAGTCGAAGAAACAAGTGACTATCAGAAGGATAGCCACAAGTCAGATGATACAACTAAGCCAACATTGGAAAGTATGTCGGAGGAACCTATTGAACACCTATTCCCTATACCTGATGCAAATGATCAAGCAGTCCCAATTGTGGCTCATTCAACCCAAGTGCCCACCAGGACCTCAAAAGAACCAACCCCAACCAATGATCAACTGTGGACCCTCATGTTTGATGGATCCAAATCTAAGACAGGCAGTGGTGTTGGAATTGTACTAACCATCCCTCAAGGGAAAACCTTCTTTGCATCTTACAGGTTGCAATTTGGATGTACCAATAATGTGGCAGAATATGAAGCTCTAGCCCGGTGATTGATGTTTGCACACAAGAAGGTCACTGCCTTGATGGTCAAGGGAGATTCAGAGATTGTTGTCAAGAAAGTACACAGCTAGTACACCTATCACAATAAAAGGTTGGTAGCGTATAGAAATAGGGTATGGAATCTGATCGAAGACTTTGATGCATTTGGGATCAGCTTAATCCCTAGAGAAAACAATCATGTAGCTGATTTATTGGCTGTTGCCGCAAGCACCCTGGAACCTATGCAAGGCTCTAACCTCAAGAAATTCTCAGTGGAATTAATTTCCACCCCTGCAGTTCCTGACAACATCACGAACTTTCAAGTCTTTGATGATAACAAACATATTCTGGCTTTCTTGGCAAGCTTAGATGTTTTTGAGCGGCAGATTATTGATGAGTTCAACAAAGATCAAGGGAATTGGAGCCCTGAGGAATGCGATACAGAAGGAGTTCTTAACTTAAAGAATAATAACATCCCCAAGGGAATGGTGGCCTTGGAGAGAATTTTTGAATTTTACCTGAAATCAAAGGCTCAAAGAGAAGGTATGTTTGAAGAAGACAAGAGGAGGTGAATATGAAATAGTTAATATGGTGATTCTAGTCTGAAAGGAATGTCTACATGAGGCTTTATACAGGCAATGAGAGAAAAAGACATATTGGCGACACTTAAGAAAAGATGTTCTATAATTGCTTGGGGATATGAGGACTTAAGGAGCATTTGATGCCTCTATTATGACTCACACTATTCCTTAAAGCCCGAAGGCTAACCTTTCGATAGAATTAGCATCCTGTCAGCGCTAGTTAAGCCATTGATCTATAAAGAAGTTCAGAAATTGTTGTCTACAAGGATAATCTTTCCTATGTGCCATTCAACATGGGTAGCCAACTTAGTTCTAGTCCATAAGAAGAATGGGGAGATCAGACTATGCGTGGACTTCAGAAATCTGAATAGAGCTTCAGAAAAGGATAACTACCCACTCCCTTCCTTGGATGAGGTATTACAGACTGTCAATGGAGCACAGATGATGTCATTCTTGGACGGTTACTTTGGATACAATCAGGTAATGGTCAACTTTGATGACAAGATGAAGATGACTTTCACTACAAAGTGGGGGACGTTTGCATACAGAAGGATGCCATTCGGTCTAATAAATGCTGGAGTAACTTTCCAGTGTGCCATGGACATAGTGTTCAAGGACATAATCAGTAAGTGCATCATTGTCTATATGGACGACCTGACAGTGTTCTCCAAGGACCGATTGAATCATGCCGCAGATTTAGCCAAAGTCCTTGAGAGGTGTGTCCAATATGGAGTCTCATTGAATCGAAAAAAATGCGTGTTCGGGGTTTCTGAAGGGAAACTACTGGGACACAATTTCTGAAAGAGGGATTTCAATCAACCCAGATCGAGTCGAGTCCATTCTGAAGATCACTAGGCCAAGAAGCAAGAAAGAAATGAGGTCTTTCTTCGGGAAGATCAATTTCGTGAGGAAATTCATTACAGGCTTTGCTGAAATCGTGAAGCCACTCAATGAGATGATGAAGAAAGATGCCAAGATAGAGTGGACTGAGGAAGCAAAGGTCGTGTTCTCACAGTCAAGTGATCCATCTTAGAAGCACCTGTGCTCACCAGCCCCAACTATCTCAGAC
>VDFB02282284.1:0-46592 GCA_007258455.2 Sequoia sempervirens | reverse complement strand
CTTCAGAAATCTGAATAGAGCTTCAAAAAAGGATAACTACCCACTCCCTTCCTTGGATGAGGTATTACAGACTGTCAATGGAGCACAGATGATGTCATTCTTGGACGGTTACTTTGGATACAATCAGGTAATGGTCAACTTTGATGACAAGATGAAGACGACTTTCACTACAAAGTGGGGGATGTTTGCATACAGAAGGATGCCATTCGGTCTAATAAATGCTGGAGTAACTTTCCAGTGTGCCATGGACATAGTGTTCAAGGACATAATCAATAAGTGCATCATTGTCTATATGGACGACCTGACAGTGTTCTCCAAGGACCGATTGAATCATGCCGCAGATTTAGCCAAAGTCCTTGAGAGGTGTGTCCAATATGGAGTCTCATTGAATCGAAAAAAATGCGTGTTCGGGGTTTCTGAAGGGAAACTACTGGGACACATAATTTCTGAAAGAGGGATTTCAATCAACCCAGATCGAGTCGAGTCCATTCTGAAGATCACTAGGCCAAGAAGCAAGAAAGAAATGAGGTCTTTCTTCGGGAAGATCAATTTCGTGAGGAAATTCATTACAGGCTTTGCTGAAATCGTGAAGCCACTCAATGAGATGATGAAGAAAGATGCCAAGATAGAGTGGACTGAGGAAGCAAAGGCCGTGTTCTCACAAGTCAAGCGATCCATCTTAGAAGCACCTGTGCTCACCAGCCCTGACTATCTCAGACCGTTTTACATCTACTCTTTTTCCTTCGAGCATTCATGTGCGACTGTTTTAACTCAACGAAAAGGGGAGGCAGAGAAGAGGCCGATTACATTCATGAGCTCTCCGTTCAAAAATGCGGAAATCAAATACCCACCCCTAGAGAAGCAAACCTTTGAGCTAGTTCGGGCTGTTAAGAAGTTCTGGCATTACATTCTCTGGAGCCAAATCGTTGTTGTAGTTCCTGATGCAGCTGTGAAGTCCCTATTGATGCAGAGTGAGCTAGGAGAAAGGAGAGGAAAATGGATGGCCATCTTGCAAGAATTTGATCTGGAGATACATCCCATGAAACTAGTCAGGGGCATGGGCTTATCTCAGTCCATGGCGAATGTTGGCGAAAACATCATCTGTCAGCAATACACAACCCAGTCTTTCTCTAACAACCCCTGGTATTCTGATATCATTTGCTTAATGCTCCATAATCGATGTCCAAAAGGAATGAATGCAACTCAAAGGAGAGCCTTAAGATTGAAGAGTTCTCATTACATGCTCAAAGGAGGGTTGCTATATAGGAGGAATTTTGAAGGAGTATACTTGAGATGCCTTGATCATCAGGAGGCTAAACAGGTGATCTCTGAGTTTCATGGGAAACATGGCATAGGTCATGGTTCTGCAGATTCACTGGCACACCAAATCCTTAGGTCTGGTTATTACTGGCCCTGTGTATTTAAAGATGCTCATCAGCATGTGAGGACATGTCACACATGTCAGATTTCTGCATCAAGGGAACACCATTCAACTATGCCACTATAGCCTATCTACGAGGTAAGGCCATTTTCCCAATGGGCACTAGATTTTATTGGGGTGATTAACCCGAATTCTTCTGTAGGGCACAAGTTTATCTTGATTGCTACTGATTATTGCACAAGATGGACAGAGGCTATACCCTATAAGAACATCACCACAGATGTAGTGACCAAGTTCCTCATCGAATGCATCACTACAAGGTTTGGGGTACCCTTCGCTCTGGTATGTGACAATGGCTCTATATTTTCTTCTGCTGAGTTTATTTCCTGGGCATATGATCACAAGATTGTCTTGAAGTATTCTTCGAATTATTACCCACAAGGCAATGGAGTTGCATAGTCAACCAATAAGAATCTCTTAGGGGTCATTAAGAAACTGTTAGAGCATAACCCTAGAGACTGGCATACCCAGCTTAGATTCGCATTATGGGAAGATAGGACTAGGATTAAGGCTGCTCTAAAGACTTCACCATTCAAGCTAGTGTATGGCCAAGAGCATGTATTTCCTATCCATCTGCAAATACCTATCCTTGAGTTCATGCAGAAATTCTACTCCAATGACAATAGGATAGAGGTCAGGTTAGCTGCTTTGATGAAATTAGAAGAGCAGAGAGATGTGGCCTTACAACAATTCTTTAGGCATCAGGTTGTTGTCAAACGATGGTTTGACAAAAGAGCCAAGATAAAGGCTTTTAGGATATCGGACCTAGTGTTGCTATGGGATAAGGCTAGTGAAAAGAAAGGAAATCACCAAAAGTTTGACAAACTCTGGTTAGGTCCTTATCAGATTGCTGAGATCCTAGGGGATAATGCTTTCAGACTGAGTAGCCTCACTGGGGAACCTGTTCCTTTGCATGTTAACGGGCAGTTCCTCAAGCACTATTTTGAATCTTGAGGCTTGTTAATTTTTGTCCTGTATTTAAGTAATTCATTGTTCTTTATGTAAATAATTTATTTTGTCTCCTATTTGTAAATAATTGTTTTTTTTTTTCTAAATACTTTATGTGTTTCTGCTTGTCAATAATCTGTTGCTCCTTGTTTAGATAATTTACTCTTTGCTTGTAAATAGTTTGCTACTTATTTGTTTGTTCTTTCCTTCTATCTTTTGTGTTTCCTTTGTTGTTTGCTCTTTGTTTTGTTTTGTTCTTTGGGGTTGATCCATCCTTTCCATCTAAAACTGTGGGTTGTTATCTGAAGCATACTTTGGTCATTAGGAGAGAAGTGGTTTAGACATTTTTCAGGTTTTCTGATCGGATGATTTTTGTCCTCAATTCATTGTTTCATGCTTGTTATCGATAAAAGTTGTGGAAAGTTTTGAAAACAAGGTGCCAAGTAAGAAATCCTTCATCAGCTATCCCAGAATTTGTCACAAGTCATTAAAATCATCTCATCTTCTAGTAGTGTATTTGTCCTAGGATGACAGTGTTGTAAGATTTGAGTGAAAAATCTAACTTCCAAGTGCTGTTATGAGGTCCATTGTAGTTTTCAACCCAGATCAGATATTAAACATCTGACATATTGAAAAGAAAAAGAGAATTAAATGAAATATCTGAAACTTCAAAAGAAAAAAGAAAAGAATTATCAAAAGAAAAAGAGGATTCAATATGAATGGGCGATTCCAGTATCTCTACCGGGGCTATGGATGCCTGACCGGCAGTAGAGCAATGCTGTGAGAAAACTAGAGGTATCTCTGTCGGGGCTATGGACACCTGACTAGCAGCGAAGCAATGCCCAGGATATCATTGCACGAAGGAAATCAACTCATGTAGTTCAAATATTGCACATTATTATGCGAAAGATGAAGAGACTTTATGAAAGGAATGATGCACAATCAAACACACACATTGATTCATGGGGTAGTTGTTGTTGGCTTACATTTGAGATTCTAGCTCTACCTTGCTTGTTATAACTGACCCAACTGGAGTTGTGATGTTCATGAACCAGGAGTTCTGGGTAGCTGAATCCTTCAGATTCATGAAAATGGTTAAACCATTTTCCCAGCTGAGTCACCATTTGTTATGCCTTGCATAACCACCCCACTTTGATTTGGATCAAAATGGGTCCCCCTTTTTCTCTTTCTGGTTTCTTTTTGCTTTTGGCTACTTGCTTTCCCCTTAGTGGTTCTTCTGGTTTTTTGCCTGAGTTTGTCTTCTAGTTTTGGTCAAAGTTTGGTTCTGCCTCAGTCAAAATTCGGGTTTTCTCCTGAGTTCAGGATTTTCCACCCAATCTGGATTTTCCCGGATCTCACTCAAGCTCCAGCCAAGCGCTATTGTTCGAGGATTTTTGGTTTTCACAGAATTTTGCGTGGATCAGATTTTCCCGAAATCCCCGAGGCCTCTGAGCGATGTCTCCTTCTTCACGGATTTCTTTCTCATCCGAATTTTCCTGGATCTCGCTCGAACTCCGACTGAGTGTTGTCATTCAGGGATTTTTCAGTCTTCGCGGAAATCTACGTGGACCGAATTTTCGCGAATTTCTTTCTCCCCTAGATTTTCCCAAAATCCATTGTTCCCTGTTTGTTCTGGATTTTCCGGAATGTCTTCTCCTTTAGGGAAATCCATCCAAAGCGGATTTCCCCAGAATCTGGTGGAATGTGGAGAAATATGGAGTAGTAAGGCTAGTTAATAAATAATGGTGCATTTTATGAATAATTGATGCTATTTTGAGATCTCACATGTTGTTCCTTGGTCGGTGATGATCAGATTAAGTTTCTAATGGATGTTTTCATGCTTATTCCGCTAGGATCCACCTGACTCGGAATTATCCAAAATTCCTCCTTGGCTTGGATTCCGTGGGTCGATCTGAAACCCGAACTGTTTGTATGATCATTTTTGTTTGAAGATTTAACGACACCTTACTAACATAGGATTCATTTTAATGATGATTTTGATTATTTAACTTCTGTTTGTGTGATCTTTACTGTGGTTTTCCTTGTTGAATGTAGGATTAAATCACACACATGGTGATATTTTCTAAGGGAGCTCAGTTGGAATGCATTCCTCAGTCCAGTTGGTCATGAAAATCGGCTAAGGCAAAAGTCGGCAAGACTTTCCTAACCTCTTGCCGACTGGTGGCTTGGCTCTGTTTGCTAAGGATCCAAAGGGGGTGTTAGAACTACACAATTTTGATGATATTACATATTGTCCATACTTGCAAAGTTTCCAGAAAAGTCCCACCATGAGCATATTTTCCCCATATCTGGCCCTATTGCACTATAGATTCCATCAAGTCCGGATACTCCCCATTATGGATCTTATCGACATAGGATTATCATGGTTGCCCCGACCCATATTTTGTTTTATTCAAATCTGCGTCTGTGTTGCCTATTGGCAAGACCCCAGGGATGTCATGGCGAGTGGAATTTACATACATGCATCTATCAGCATGAGTTTTCCCTTCGGGAAGAAGTCTTGGTGAAATCTCAAAGTCTTGTCGACCGCTGTCCAAAAGGATTCATATACCGACATAAGGTTTTTCTCTTCGCCAAGAAGTCTCAATGAGTTCAGGAAGTCTCACCGACTACCGCACAATGAGCAAACACTTCGGCGGGAGTCATCTTCTTCACCAAGAAGTCTCGGTGAAATCTTCAAGTCTTATCGACTAGTGCAGAGCAAACGAAACCCCCCCCTTTTGGTGAAAGTTATTCCTTCGGTGGGAAGTCTTGCCGAACGCCTGCAGTCTTGCCGACTATCGATAAAGGCATGCCTTTCGGCGAAGGATAAAACCTTCGGCATAATGTCTGGCCGAAGAGGTGAGGTCACGGCGATAAAAGCGGCATCGGCAGGAGTCATCTTCTTCGGCATATGGTCTTGGCGAATTCATAAAGACACACCGACATGCCACAAAGGGATTTTATCAGTAATCTTTAGTGAGAGAATCAATAAGTCTCGGCGACACAAAGGAGAAAACAAAAGCTTGCCATAGGTCTTGCCGAAGGGTCATTCTTCGGTATGACACGAAGACCTCGATATAAGGTCTTGGTGAAGAGGAAAAGTCTCACCGACGTGAAGTAATATCGGCATAATCTCTTGCCGATTCAACAGGGTATGGCCGAAATGAAACAAAATTGCCGAAGGATATGGGACTCGGTGTAATGTCTCACCGACTATGAAGGTCACGCTGAAACAAATGAAATCGGGGAGACTCCAGAAGAATAAAGGGAACTCGGGGGAATGTCTGGGCGACTCCAGGGTGTCTCAGCGAAAGAAATGGAGGTCGGCAGAAGGTTGTGGCTTCGGCATAATGTTTGGCCGAAAGAAAGAGAGTCACACCGAAAGGAAATGGGCTCGGTAAGAAGAAAGAAATGAGCTAGAGATTTTTTTGGATTTAACTGTCTTGTTTTTTGCATCAACATTTCGAATCACACTCCGTGATTCATCATCAGGATGAAAGAGAGCTGTAGGAATAGAATGGGAGATTGCAGACCAAGACCTGATAAATAGATGGTGGGAGAGAATGATATGATAAAAAATAAGAATAAAATAATAAAATTACACGCCATTCAAGAAAGGAGAGGAAGAGAGAGAAAAAGAAATTAAGCAAGCTAAGACACACTCACGAGAAAATAGATCAAAAGTAACATGCAAAATCGCAAATTAAAAGAAATAAAGAAGTTATAAGAATAAAAGAAGTAACAAGGAAATATATTTAAAGGAAATAAAAATTATATAAATCAAAGTAACATGCAAATATGTGTATGGATAAATAACATAAGTAGATGTATATAAATGCGACGTAATAAAAATAAAAAATAAATATTATTTTTCAAAATATAAGAAAGGTAAAAAATTTATATTGATGACAAAAGATTGATAAATATAAGAAAGGTAAAAAATTTATATTGATTATTTTTCATAATATAATAAAAGATTGATGAATATAAGAAAGGTAAAAAATTTTATAATGGTGATAAAAGATTGATGGATATAAGAAAGGTAAAAAATTTATATTGATTATTTTTCATAATATAATAAAAGATTGATGAATAAAAGAAAGGTAAAAATAAAAAATAAATATTAATTTTCACAATATAAGAAAGGTAAAAAATTTATATTGATGATAAAAGATTGACGAAAATAAGAAAGGTAAAAATTATTATATTGATTATTTTTCATAATATAATAAAAGATTGAAGAATATAAGAAAGGAAACAAATTTATATCTATTTTTCATTGATAAAAGTTATATAAAACAAATAAAACAATAAAAATAAATGTGACGTAATAAAAATAAAAAATAACTAAATTAGGGGAAAAA
Source organism: Sequoia sempervirens (assembly GCA_007258455.2). NCBI lineage: Eukaryota > Viridiplantae > Streptophyta > Pinopsida > Cupressales > Cupressaceae > Sequoia > Sequoia sempervirens. The sequence goes on along the minus strand of VDFB02282284.1, from coordinate 39,836 downwards.
ATGATGAGAACCAAAGATAGATAAGAAAGGTTAAAGGAAATGAAAGATACCAAATTGTATAACCAAAGCCGAACAATCAATGATAAAAAGAAATTAAGAAAAACAAATATATATAAAAGAAAAGTGTAAATAAATATAAAATTAAAATTTAAAAATAGAATTATATATATGAATATGAAGGGGATTATGTAAATATAGAATTGCTCCTAGGCATAAAATAATTATATAAAAAAATGCTTATAATAAGAATAAGAACACATGGTATATGAGGATAAAATGAAAAATTAATGGAGGGAGACCTATTAGAGGAAGACAAGGTTAATAAAAAATGAGGACACAAGGAAAGCATACGGAAAATAAGAGGAAAAATAAGAGAGAAAAGGAAACAATATAAGATTGAATAAAAATTATAAAATAAAAAACAACTTAAAGAAAGAATTGCAAACTAGAGAGGAAAAAAGAAAAAAGAGCTTTAAGGGAAAGAAAAAAGAATTGGTACAAGCAAGATAAATAAAAATAACACAACAAAAACAAGAAAAAGATGATAATAAGATAAACAAGACAAGACGAGAGAGGAGGACCCAGGGAGACGAAAGGGGAGAAAGCGGGGGGTGGGGGTGGGGGTGGGGGTGGGGCGGGACTATGAGGGAGGTGGGTTGAGGGTGTAGGAGTTAGACAAAAGGGGTTTCCAAGAGGTGCTTAGGTTCCAACCTTCGTCGCGATTAAGGTTATAGGGGTGGTTCTGGATTGCAATAGCTTCTTTGAGCTTTTGTTTAAAGAAGTTGTTTTCAATGGAAAGGATTTGAGTGTTTGAGACAAATATGGTGCTTTTGAGGAGGAGTAGTCAGCTAGGGCAGATTTGATGATGCGCTCATGCTTAATGTCTGGGCAATGCTCTTTGATTCTGGTTCTAAAGGATCGTCCTATTTCACCTATGTACGGGATACCACAGGAGCAACTGACTTTATAGACACCAGAATCTAAGTAAATATCTTTAGGGTCTTTGAGAGAGGGGATGTGATTTTTCAAGGTCGCTGGGGATTTGAAAGCACAATGAATGCCCTTTTTTTGAAGGATTTTGCAATTTTTGGGACAAGCCAGCTAGTATGAGGAAGGGTAGCAAGGAAAAGAAGATTTAAGGAAGATTTGGGTTTGGAAGAGATTGGATTTGAAATTGAACAGAAGGTTCGAGATTTGCTTGTTACTGCAACCATTTAAAAAGGAAGACATGGTGAGGAATAATCTAGCTCAGGTTTGGTTTTAATTTCATCCGCAGAATCTGAAAGGCTCATGGTTAAGGTTTTAGGATACAAGCCTTTTTGGGAAGGAGTGGTAGGAGGAAGAGTGAAGGTAGAGGTTAGTGTGGGTGGATTTTTGGTAAACACTACGACCTAAGGATCCATTTGATTTTCTGGAGAGAAAAATGTCAAGGAAAGGGAGTTGGTTGTTGGTTTCAATCTCTTTGGTGGAAGAGATACAAGGGTGCAAACTATTTAGGCACGATTGTGGAACTTTTCAATATTTTATAAACCATTTGGCCAACATGTATTGGTATGATCCACATAGTGTTTCCACCATCTAGGTTTGAGGGGGAAAGATAAGAGGGCAACTTCTTCAAAGTGCTCCATGAAAAGGTTAGCTATAATAGGAGAGAGAGGAGAACCCATGGCTACACCATGAACTTATTCATAGATGACACATTGAAAGGAAAAAAATGTGGATCTCAAGCATAAATCAACTAAAGAGGCCACTTCTTCATTGGTTTTTCACTTAATAATCTCAATAGAATCTTGAAGAGGGACCTTGGTGAATAAGGAAACGACATCAAAGCTTACTAAAAAGTCATTGTTGTCTAATTTTTGGTCTTTAACAAAGTCAGCAAAGTGGGGAAGAATCTTTTTATGAAGGAATCTGATTTTTCCTGTAAGAGGAGAGATTAATTTGGAAAGGAAGGCTGACTAATTTGGCGTTAGGGGAATCTTGAGTATGCGACAATGGGTCTCAAGGGGTGCCTTCACTTATGGATTTTAGGAGTCCATAAAATGCGAGGTTATTTCTTTAGAGGGATTAATGATTTCTTGGTGGGGGTGTCAAAGAAGAGAGATAGCAGTTTAGCTTTTTTTGATAATTTTGGGGACAGAGGTTGATGGGTAAGATTCGATAGTTGGAAGAGTCGGAGAGGAGGCCAAGCATTTTGGAGATGTAATCTTGTTTATTCATTATAACAGTGGCATTGCCTTTATCAGCTTTGGTTATGATAAGGTTGGGATTGCTTAAGAGATTGAAAAAAGAAAGACGATCAGATTTAGGGATGTTGCATTTAGGAGGTTTAGCATGTCTTAAGGTAAAAGCACAATCTTGGCAGACCTCCTCGGAAACCTGAGGTGGGAGGGAACGAATGGAGTTTTCAATCTCAATGAGGAAATCATGACGGGGAATGGAGCGGGGAGGCAAGGCAAAGCGCATGCCTCTTTTAAGAAGGTTGAAAGCTCCAGGATTAAGGGGCACATTGGAAAGGTTGACCACCAGCAATCAAGAGTGATTGGAAGGTGAGACAGGCGTGTCGGAAGAGCGTGAAGATGCGGTTAGATGGGATGAGAAGGATCTTATTGGCGGGTGAAAGGATAAGTTGGTGAGGCATGGGAAGGAAAAAGGGTGGCGTTGAGAATTGGTCAAGGCGGAGGTACGTGGAAGAGAGAGCTTCGATTAATGGCAAAAGCGAGGTTAAAGCGAGAGTTGGAAAGATTAAGGTTAGAGGTGTCGCGGGGCACCGAGGCGATTAAGACCAATGAGAGGGAGAAACTTCGCGATCAATGCTTTGAAGAAAGAATGTTGTAGAAAGGACGGAAGTCACATTGCTGGCGTGAAGAGCCGTTGGAAATGTTAAGCCCGATCTAGTATCGCTTGAGAAGATGGCGACCACCGGGGATGCCCGATGACGCACTTTCCAGTGGAGAAGTGACGAATGGCGGGGAGAATCCAGACTTAGGAGGATATAGCGGGGATGCGTCGCGAGGTTGCTTACGCATTCTATTTTTCGAAGGCGGTCGCAATGAAGGAGATCCTAGCCGTCGATGCCACAACCGGCTTCTGCAAGTTTGATATGCGACGCCACAGTGGAGGAAGATGGCGAAAGGCGCCAAAAGCAGTTTAACTACTAAGGTCAAGATTGGAAGGGCGCTCGAGGTGAAATTTTGAGGAAGGATGAGGCGAGGAAGCGAGGCAGTGAGGAGAAACGAAGAACCATGTGCGGAGAAGAGAGGAGGAGGGGGATGGGAAGAAGTATGCAAGCAAGAGGAAGCGGGTGACAGAAGGACGTGGGGAACTACCGCAGGGGGACAACAAGATTTCTTACTGCTTGAGCCCACAGGAGAAAAAGTTTGGTTAGAAGGAGTGGGAGGTGAGGTGGAGGCCACGAGGGGACAGAGGGAGGAGGATGAGGGAACGCAAGAAGAGGAATGCAACAACTGGGTAGGATGGCGCCTATGTTGCAGTGCAACAAACTTTTTCTTCTGTCTCATGATGCAAGTAGCTTGTCAGCCAGAGGCTCTCGCCTGAGAGCAAGTATCTAGGAGGATCCAAAGGTCAGGACGAAGGGAGGATGCAAAGCTCAAAGATGAAGAGGGGAGGAGTTAAGAGTTAAGAGAGAGATTGATGGAATTCTGGTAGATTTGATGGCCAGACTGAGGGATGAGACTCCTTTAGAAAAATGTGCTTAGTGTTGTGGCTCAAAGGTGGTGAGTTATTTTGATGAAGAGGAGGCAATAAATAGAGTCTCTGCATCTTTTAGGAAGGCAGGTGTCTTGCTTTTGAAAGCTTGATCCTGAGCAACTCTAATTGCTTGCATTTAAAATAAATTTCCCTCCCATGAAGGGTTTCAATCAAAGACATTAGATTTCCACAGTCCATGATAATGAGCTAGAGATTTTTCTGGATTTGACTGTGTGTTGTTTTTTGCATCAACGTTTCGAATCACACTCCATGATTCATCATCAGGATGAAAGAGAGCTGTAGGAATAGAATGGGAGATTGCAGACCAAGACCTGATAAATAGATGGTGGGAGAGAATGATATGATAAAAAATAAGAATAAAATAATAAAATTACACGCCATTCCAGAAAGGAGAGGAAGAGAGAAAGAAAAAGAAATTAAGCAACTAAGACACACTCTGAAAATAGATCAAAGTAACATGCAAATATGATAAAGGAAATAAAAGTTATAAAAATAAAAGTAACGAGCAAATATGTTAAAGGAAATAAAAATTATATAAATCAAAGCAACATGCAAATATGTGTATTGATAAATAACATAAGTAGATGTATATAAATGCGACGTAATAAAAATAAAAAATATATATTATTTTTCAAAATATAAGAAAGGTAAAAAAATTATATTGATGACAAAAGATTGATAAATATAAGAAAGGTAAAAATTTTATATTGATTATTTTTCATAATATAATAAAATATTGATGAATATAAGAAAGGTAAAAAAATTTATAATGGTGATAAAAGATTGATGGATATAAGAAAGGTAAAAATTTTATATTGATGATAAAAGATTGACGAAAATAAGAAAGGTAAAAATTATTATATTGATTATTTTTCATAATATAATAAAAGATTGAAGAATATAAGAAAGGAAAAAAAATTATATCTATTTTTCATTGATAAAGGATTATATAAAGCTGTTGTGTAGTTTTGCTACGCTGGCAGCTTGAGGGACCCTCATACAACTTTTGGCCTCTTAATTTTATTGATTTCATTGTCTTTGAAGGTCCTTAGATGTTCATCTTGCTTGCCCAAGTGATTTCCCCAGGTTGCACTTTGAAAAAACTAGGTTTTGAACAAAATCCGGGATTTTCCAGTCCGGCTGGAATTTCCCATAATCCTGTCCGGCTAGAATTTCCCATAATCCTGTCTGCCTGGAATTTCCCGGATTGGATTTTGGTGTCTTTTGGCCCCTTAATTTTATTGCTTTCATTGCCTTTGGGGGTCCTTAGGTGTTTATATTGCTTGTCCAAGTCCTTCCCCCGAGTTGTGCTTCGGAAAAACTAGGTTTTGAACAAAATCCGGGATTTTCCAGTCCGGCTGGAATTTCCCATAATCCTGTCTGGCTGGAATTTTCCGGATTCCTGTCCGCCTGGATTTTTCCGGATTCCTGTCCACCTGGATTTTCCCGGATTTTGGTCTGGAGTCTGCCTGGCCCAGATTTTTCCGGATTTTCCCCTTGGTCTGATTTCCCTAGAAGGGCCGAAATCCGAAATTTCCCAAAATGGAATTTTTTCCGAAAATAATTATTTATTTATTTATATATTTTTTCCAAAATGGATTTTTTTTAAAATGTTCCTGAAAATGAAAATTTCTTGAAAAAGATGTTGAAAATAAAATTTCCAAAAATGGAAAAATCTGAAAAATAGAAAGTTTCCTTATAAAAATGTAAGTTTTTAGAAAAGGTTAAGATTTTATTTGGACATGTGGGCTATTAATGATGATATCTATTTTTTAGGACTAAGAAAATATTAAAAGGGGGGACTTTCATATGGATTCGTGCCAAAAGTGGGAAATCTGGAAATGTTCAATTTAAATTTTCAAAAGTGGGAGCTGCCTAAGAATCCGTGCCAAAACTGTCTACAGCTGGAGGACTTTCTGGAGGGCACGTGAATCTGATCTTGCTGGAGATCGTGGGCCGACATAGATAATATTCATGCATTTAATGCAAATCTTGTCCTCTTTTGAATTTCTCATTAGGCCGACCTGTTTTGAGGCCAATTATTATTGTAAAATCTAATTAGGCCGACATGTTTGGGGGATTCTCTATAAATGGCATATGTGCCTCATTTGTAAGGGGGTGAGAGATTAGGAGAAGATTTGATAGAGAGTGAATTTAGCAGTAGAGTAGAGGTAGAAGCTAGTCAATTTATGAGCAAGTGATGTAACAGAACATTGGAATTGTTGCTGGAGTTTGGTGATTCAATACAATTGAAGGCATTGTGATTTTTTGGTGATCTCTTTTGTGTTGACTTATCTTGCATGGTTCTTATGATTCTATTTTTTTAAAATTGCTCATGGTTATTAGATTTAGATTTAGATCTGATTCAATGATGTTCATGATTTAATGTTTGAAGTGTTTGCAGCAATCCCTGGTCCATACTTTTTGCAGCTAGTTGATTGTTAGTTGCTTTGTAAAGTTAGCCTGGACCTTTATATTCATTGTGCTTGGTTCAATTATGGAGATTTATTCATTTCAACTGTAATTGGGTTGTCTTGGGTGAATGTTCATGATCTGAAAATCTTTAAAACCTTAGAAGATTGCACTATTTCTGTAAGATTGTAGATTTATCTTAATCAAGCAGAGACTGGTTTCTTGGGGATTGGTCCATTTCAAGTGTTTGTCATTTGCATTATTGAAATCTTAGAGTTAGAGAATAGAATCTCTACAACCCTTATCTCTTTTCACTATTTATTTTTGAATGCAGGGGATTGCGTTTTGGGGTTGACACTCTTGCATGGGTAATTCTACAACTTCCAAAATTGTTTGTTTTGGAGGCATTTTGGTGCCATGACCTGCAGTTGTTTGCATGCATTAGGCTGACACTAGAGGGGCCTTAAGAGGTGATTTTAGTGTTTATTATTTGAAAATAACCTTTCCAAGAGATAGAATATTGCATTACATGCAGGTTGTTGCTGTCTGAAAACACCATCAGCAAAACAAATAAAACAATAAAAATAAATGTGACGTAATAAAAATAAAAAATAACTAAATTAGGGGAAAAAATGATGAGAACCAAAGATAGATAAGAAAGGTTAAAGGAAATGAAAGATACCAAATTGTATAACCAAAGCCGAACAATCAATGATAAAAAGAAATTAAGAAAAACAAATATATATAAAAGAAAAGTGTAAATAAATATAAAAATTAAAATTAAAAAATAAGTATATATGAATATGAAAGGATTATGTAAATATAAATTGCTCCTAGGCATAAATAATTATATAAAAAAAAAAGTAAAAAATCAACATAATAAGAATAAGAACACAGCGTATATGAGGATAAAATGAAAAATTAATGGAGGGAGACCTATTAGAGGAAGACAAGGTTAATAAAGAGACAAAAAAGCTAACTAATAAATAAATGAGGACACAAGGAAAGCACACGGAAAATAAGAGGAAAATAAGAGAGAAAAGGAAACAATAAAAGATAGAATAAAAACTATAAAATAAAAAACAACTTAAAGAAAGAATTGCAAACTAGAGAGGAAAAAAGAAAAAAGAACTTTAAGGGAAAGAAAAAAGAAATGGTACAAGTAAGATAAATAAAAATAACACAACAAAAACAAGAAAAAGATGATAATAAGATAAACAAGACAAGACGAGAGAGGAGGACCCAGGGAGACGAAAGGGGAGAAAGCGGGGGGTGGGGGTGGGGGTGGGGGTGGGGCGGGACTACGAGGGGGGTGGGTTGAGGGTGTAGGAGTTAGACAAAAGGGGTTTCCAAGAGGTGCTTAGGTTCCAACCTTCGTCGCGATTAAGGTTATAGGGGTGGTTCTGGATTGCAATAGCTTCTTTGAGCTTTCGTTTAAAGAAGTTGTTTTCAATGGAAAGGATTTGAGTGTTTTCGAGACAAATATGGTGCTTTTTAGAGGAGGAGTGGTCAGCTAGGGCGGATTTGATGATGCGCTCATGCTTAATGTCTGCACAATGCTCCTTGATTTTGGTTCTAAAGGATCGTCCTGTTTCACCTATGTATGGGATACCACAGGAGCAAACGACTTTATAGACCCCGGAATCCAAGTAAATATCTTTGGGGTCTTTGAGAGAGGGGATGTGATTTTTCAAGGTTGCCAAGGGTTTAAAAGCGCAATGAATGCCCTTTTTTTGAAGGATTTTTGCAATTTTTTGGGACAAGCCTTCAATGTAAGGAAGGGTAGCAAGGAAAGAGGGTTGGGAAGATTTGGGTTTGGAAGAGAGATTGGATTTGGTAAGATTGAAGGTTCGAGAGATTTGCTTGTTGCTATAACCATTTAAAAGGAAGACATGGCGGAGATAATCTAGCTCAAGGTTTAAGTTTTCTTCATCACAGATACGAAAGGCTCGCATGGTTAAGGTTTTAAGGATGCAAGCCTTTTGGGTAGGGTGGTGGTAGGAGGAAGAGTGAAGGTAGAGGTCGGTGTGGGTGGATTTTCAGTAAACACTGCGACCTAAGGATCCATTTGATTTTTTGGAGAGCAAAATGTCAAGGAAAGGGAGTTGGTTGTTGGTTTCAATCTCTTTGGTGAAAGAGATGCAAGGGTGCAAACTATTAAGGTGGTTGTGGAACTTTTCAAGATTTTCTAAACCATGTGGCCAACATATATTGGTATCATCCACATAGCGTTTCCACCATCTAGGTTTGAGGGGGAAAGAGAAGAGGGCAGTTTCTTCAAAGTGCTCCATGAAAAGGTTAGCTATAACGGGAGAGAGAGGAGAACCCATGGCGACACCATCAACTTGTTCATAGATGACACCTTGGAAGGAAAAAAATGTTGATCTCAGGCATAAGTCAACTAAAGAGGCCACTTCTTCATTGGTTTTGCACTTAACAATCTCAATGGAATCTTGAAGAGGGACCTTGGTGAATAGGGAAACAACATCAAAGCTTACTAAAAATTCATTGTTGTCTAATTTTTGGTCTTTAACAAAGTCAACAAAGTGGGAAGAATCTTTTATGAAGGAATCAGATTTTCCTATAAGAGGAGAGATTAATTTGGAAAGGAAGGCAGCTAATTTGTAGGTGGGGGAATCTTGAGTATCGACAATGGGTCTCAAGGGGGTGCCTTCCTTGTGGATTTTGGGAGTCCCATAAATGCGAGGAGTTATTTCTTTAGAGGGGATTAATGATTTCTTGGTGGGGGTGTCAAAAGAAGAGAGAGAGATAGCAGATTTAACTTTTTTGATAATTTTGGGGCAAGGGTTGATGGGTAAAATTCGATAGCTGGAAGAGTCGGAGAGGAGGTCGAGCATTTTGGAGATGTAATCTTGTTTATTCATGATGACAGTGGCATTGCCCTTATCAGCTTTGGTTATGATAATGTTAGGATTGCTTAAAAGATTGAAAAAAGAAAGACGAACAGATTTCAAAATGTTGCATTTAGGAGGTTTAGCATGCCTTAAGGTAAAATCACAATCTTGGCGGACCTCCTCGGCAACAAGAGGTGGGAGGGAACGAATGGAGTTTTCAATCTCAATGAGGAAAACATGTTGAGGAATGGAGCGAGGAGGCAGGGCAAAGCGCATGCCTCTTTTAAGGAGGTTAAAAGCCGCAGGGTCCAAGGGCACGTTGGAAAGGTTGGCCACCAACTTTTTCTCCCAATCAAGAATTGATTAGAAGGTGAGGGGCTTAGACGTGTCGGAAGGGCGCGAAAGATGGATTAGATGGGATGAGGAAGGGATCTTATTGGCGGGTGAGAGGATAGGATTGGTGGGGGCGTGGGAAAAGGGGGTGGCGTTGAGGGTGGTCAAGACAGAGGGAGAGGCCACGTGGGAAGGAGAGCTCAGTGTAAAAGGAGACGTTGGGAAAACGAGGGGGTTGGAAAGATTAAGGTTAGAGGTGTGCAGGGCTCGAGGGCGATTAGACCAATGAGAGGAGAAAACTTCATGATCAATGCTTTGAAGAGAAAGAGAACATTGTAAGAAGGGACGGGGGGCGTACGTACCTGAAAGCGACGGAGAGGAGCCGTTGGAAATGTTAGGCAGTCTAGTATCTTCCAGGGAAGATGAGCGACCACCGGATGCTTTTGACGAACTGTACTTAGCTTGAGGAGAGTGACCAAACTGCTGGGGAGAATTGGACTTAGGAGGATATGCAGGGGATGCGCGTAGGTTGCTTCTGCATTATGTTTTTTCCAGAGAGACGGTCCGCAATGAAGGAGATCCAGGACCGTCTGATATACAACCAACTTCCTGCAAGTTTGATATGGAAGTGCCACAGGTGGAGGAAGGTAACTGAAAGGCACATCTTGATTTAACTGCTAGATCAAGATTGGAAGAGGGCATCAAGGTGGGGTGAGGAAGGATGAGATGAGGGGAAATGGGAGACAGCGGAGGAGAGATAGAAAGAGAACCATGTGTGGAGAAGGAAGAGAGAGGAGGAGGGGGATGGGAAGAAGTATGCAAGCAAGAGGAAGCGGGTGACAGAAGGATGTGGGGAACTACTGCAGGGGGACAACGAGATTTCTTACTGCTTGAGCCCACAGGAGAAAAAGTTTGGTTAGAAGGAGTGGGAGGTGAGGTGGAGGCCACGAGGGGCGAGAGGGAGGAGGATGAGGGAATGCAGGAAGAGGAATGCAACAACTGGGTAGGATGGCGCCTATGTTGCAGTGCAGCAAACTTTTTCTTCTGTCTCATGATGCAAGTAGCTTGTCGGCCAGAGGCTCTCGCCTGAGAGCAAGTATCTAGGAGGATCCAAAGGTCAGGACGAAGGGAGGATGCAAGCTCAAGATGAAGAGGGAGGAGTCTAGAGTTAAGAGAATTGATGGAATGCCTGGCAGATTTGATGACAGACCTGAGGAGTGAGAGACCAGCTTTGCGGAAAATGTGCTTGGTGTTGTGGCTCCAAAGGTGGTGAGTTATTTTGACGAAGGAAGGCAGTAAACCAGAGTCTCTGCATCTTTTTAGGAAGGCGAGGTCTGCAATCTTCTTTGAAAGCTTGATCCTGAGCAACTCTAATTGCTTGCATTTAAAATAAATTTCCCTCCCATGAAGGGTTTCAATCAAAGACATTAGATTTCCACAGTCCATGATAATGAGCTAGAAATTTTTCTGGATTTGACTGTGTGTTGTTTTTTGCATCGCGTTCGAATCACATAATTGATTCGTAATCATCTGATAAGAAAAGAGAGGCGTAGGAATAGAATAGAGTGCGGACAAGACGATAAATAGATGGTAGGAGAATGATATGATAAAAAATAAGAATAAAATAATAGAATTACACTCCATTTCCGAAAGGAGAGGAAGAGAAAGAAAAGAAATTAAGCAACTAAAGACCACCTCACAGAAATAGATCAAAGTAACATACAAATATATGATAAAGGAAATAAAAGTTATAAAAATAAAAGTAACAAGAAAGTACATTTAAAAGGAATAAAAAAAGATTAACATATAAAATCAAAGTAACATGCAAATATGTGTATGGATAAAATAACATAAAAAGTAGATGTATATAAATGCGGTAATAAAATAAAAATAAAAAGTAAAATTATTTTTCAAAATATATAAGAAAAGGTAAAAAATTGTATTGATGACAAAAGATTGATAAATATAAGAGAATTAAAAATTTTATATTGATTATTTCATAATATAATAAAAGTTGGTAGAATACCAGAAAGTAGAGATTTTTTTTTATAATAATGATAAATTTGATGGATATAAAGAATTAAAATTATATTGATTATTTTTCATAATATAATAAAAAGATTGATGAATAATAGAAAGGTAAAATAAAAATAAATATTGTTTTCACAATATAAAAAGAAGGTAAAATTTATATTGTTGACAAAGGGGTCCAATGAAGGCATAAGAGAAGGGTAAAATTAGTATATTGATTATTTTTCATAATATAATAAAAGTTGAAGAATATGAAAACAAATTTATATCTATTTTCCTGTTGATAAAAGTTATATAAAACAAATAAAACAATAAAATAAATCTTGACTGATAATAAAATAAAAAATAACTAAATTAGGGGAAAAAATGAGAACCAAAGATTGATAAGAAAGGTAAAAGGAAATGAAAGATACCAAATTTAAGAACCAAAGCCCAACAATCAATGATAAAAAGAATTTAAGAAAAACTAATATATATAAAAGAAAAGTGTATATAAATATAAAAAATTAAAATTAAAAAATAAGTATATATGAATATGAAAGGACTATGTGAATATAAATTGTTCCTAGGCATAAATAATTATATAAATAAGTAAAAAATCAACATAATAAGAACAAGAACACAACGTATATAAGGATAAAATGAAAAATTAATGGAGGGAGACCTATTAGAGGAAGACAAGGTTAATAAAGAGACAAAAAAGCTAACTAATAAATAAATGAGGACACGAGGAAAGCACACGGAAAATAAGAGGAAAAATAAGAGAGAAAAGGAAACAATATAAGATAGAATAAAAACTTTAAAATAAAAAACAACAAGAAAGAGATTACTGACTAGAAGAGAAAAAGAACTTAGGGAAGAAAAAAGAAATGGTACAAGTAAGATAAATAAAAATAACACAACAAAAACAAGAAAAAGATGATAATAAGATAAACAAGACAAGACGAGAGAGGAGGACCCAGGGAGACGAAAGGGGAGAAAGCGGGGGGTGGGGGTGGGGGTGGGGCGGGACTACGAGGGGGGTGGGTTGAGGGTGTAGGAGTTAGACAAAAGGGGTTTCCAAGAGGTGCTTAGGTTCCAACCTTCATCGTGATTAAGGTCTCCCCGAAACATTATATTCTTGCCGATATCAGAGATGAGCTCGCCCAAGGAGCCTTGCATCGCCGAGACTCTTGCCGATATGAAGAAGCTCAATGAAAGGTTTGCATCTTCGCTAGGAAGTCTCGGTGACTATGAAAGTCAGACTGAAGCAAGAGGAGCCCGAGCCTGGAGGATAAGGAGGATGTCGGGGAGACTTCAAAAGAAAACAAAAGCTTCGCCATGTGGTCTCAGCGAAAGGATGCGTTCTTGCCGATGGTTTTTTTTGCGAGCTCGATATGACTTCTGCAGCTCACCGAAACGTCTTGCCGACTGCCATATGCTATGCCGATAGCTGTTAAGATGAAATCACATCAAGGAGACACAATGAGTGTCTCACCGACATGCGATACTGATCGAACCACCTTTGACCACCTGAGGAGCTCGCTTGGCGTATGCCCGACCAATTAGAAGGAGCCAAAAGAGTGACTCATTGATCTCTTTCATTGATTGACTACCCCTGTGATGAAGAAAAATAGAATGCAAGTGAAATGGATTCTTTCTGGGATCCAAAGGCAATGGATCGACTTGGGTGAAAGGTTTGAATCTACAGGAAGGCCCGGTGGCATTTCTAGAAGAACGGTCAAACATACAGAGAAGTCCAGAAAGAAGGAGGCCGAAGGAAAGAAGAAACTGTGACTCATAGGGATAGCTGTAATGACCACTGGCAAGGAGGTAGATCAATATTAATGGAGATATTCTGAGCATTCAAGGTGACCCCAACAGAGTTCGAAGATGGACACGCAAACATGAGAGTAAAGGCTCCAGCTGCAAAAGATCTAAGGTCGTCCCCAAAACAACTTTTTAGCATGGACAGCAAGGCTTCACATTAAATGCAGTTTTGACTTTCCTCAGAAAGATCTGAGGGCCGACTCTCCTATAGTCTGTAGATATTTTGTAAACCCTAGTGCAGGGGACAACACATTCCTGTTGGTACATTTTGTATATAAGGCATTCTTGCCTCTTTGTAAAGGTTATAACTTTTAGTATTAACAATTCTAGATTAGAACTTCTAAGGTTAGAGAACTTTTAGACTGAGAATTGTTTAGAGTTAGAACTATTAGGAGTTAGTCAGTTAACAGAAGGAGATAGAGTTGCATCTTGATTCTCAGTAATAAGAGCTTCTCTTGTCTTCTTGTTTAGCAATTAGATTTCAGTACAGACTGTAATGTATTTTCTAAGTTCTCTTAGTGTAGTTGGAAACAATCTGGAGCCTCAGATTCTCTGTACACTGGTGATTGTGCCAGCTTTGTAAATATTGCTTATCTGTTTTACTAACAGTAGAAGCAATTAGAGTTTAATCTCCTTCATGTTGTGTTCCAGAATGATATTTGTCTTAAATTGATCATTTGATTTGTGAAGTCTTCAAGGAATGAAATATTATTTTGTGTTTTATTTAAATGGTAATTAAAATCTATTATGTGAATTAGCACTGTGAATGAAAGAGGCTATGTGTCAATCACAAGTTTACTTTGTTCTGCAGTTTTGGTTTACAAATTCCTTGAAGTTAACAAGTCTGGTTAAGGTTGGATGAACTATTGTTCTTTTTGTTTCAAAACTCTGACTTATCTTTTTATATTTCTTTAAAACCCCGTTAGAGTAGGTTTTATTTCATGCTTGATCTTAGAACAATCTAGAAGCTCAACACCAATAGGCCCCTTGAATATCACGGTTGCATTGACCACTGAGTAACATCAACACAGTTGAGAACCAACTACAAAGACCTTGGGAGCTAAGGAATCCATGTGTTGCCTTTCTCTTTTAGGAGAAGCAGAATAACAATATTTTGCTTGCATTGTTGTGGTGCCAAAATTGCCATCAACAAGGAATATCTTAAAGTTTCAGTGCTCATTTTATCATTTTAATTTAAAAAGTTTAGCTTGAAAGATAGAGCTAGGGCACAAGCATTCAGTTAGGGCTTCTCATCCATGCGAAGTGGTTTGAATGTTGGTGTATCTTTAGCATTTGTTGTCTGACAGTCGACAAAGACTGATATGGTAGTTATGGTTTTTAATGGTGAGCACATTGGTAACTTGTATCCTTACTCTCTATGATATTTGATTAAATTGGAAATGGTGTTGGTCATGGTCACATTGTTTTCATAAATTGTTGTTGTGTATAGTCAGTTGTAGTGTTTGTGTTTAGGTTTCCTTTGTTATATTCATGATTTTCCATCTTATGCACAATGGTTTATTATGTCAACTTAGGGTATCATTTATGTTCATTTTTCTTTGTATTGTGTCGATCTTGGTCTATCTACAATAAGGGTATGTCTATTCTTTATCTCACGAATTTATAGTTCTTGAGTCTTCAAGAACCTACTGTTAGGGCATGCTATGAGCATATCTTGTGTTATTCCCTATTATTGCTTAGAGCATGGAGTGTTATAAACATTTTTGTAGTTTGTATAATGAAATACAAAGGGGTTATTTTTGTAATCATTCAAAGGGTTTATTGTTTTTGGTTTGCAAGTTACTAAATGCTAGGGCACGAGGTCTAAACCATTTAGTAGATTTATTAAGAGTCTATGAATAGGTTGTGTCTTGTTGTTTCTGGTGTCAACTTGGGGACTCGAGTTAAATGTGACATTTGAGTTTGTTTTGTGTCAAAAGTACACACACAACTTGCATATTGTATCGACCATGGTAAAATGAAAGTTAAAATTGGTTGAACACAAAAGAATCTCGATGACACTTTAGAGGTAGTTCTGAAATAGTTTGAACAGATTTTGAATGTTACATTTGATAGTTTAAATGTGTGATAGATGGTAGCATTATGAGTACTATTGATTGTTTATATAAACAGTGATTTGTCGTTGTTATTCGATTGGTACTTTTCACAGAGTTATCATACTGAATATGTAAATAGAATTATGTAATTGAAGTTTTGCAAACATGATGCAAAACAGTTTGTATAACTAATATTTTAAAGATTCCAATGAATGAATTTTTAAGATGTTAAATGTATTAGTGTGAAAGTGAAATATGATTTGTAGGGAAACATAGTGATCCTCTGTAGTTGAATTTTTATTGAGAAATGTATGATGAAGTTAAAATGATCAAGTCAGTGAGACAAATTAATCATTGCCAGTGAGGCAAATGTTTGTATGTCAGTGAGGTAAGTGTGTGTATGCTAGTGAGGCACTCTTGTAACTAGTGGGGTTGTTTGGTTAGTGAGGCCATTTTTGTTAGTGAGACACAGTTTTATTGCCAGTGAGACATTGTAAACATAAAGTTTTCAGATTAAGCCAGTAAGGCATCATTTTTGGAATGGTTTTTTATCCCTAGATGGTTTTCCACTTGTCAAATTATTTGTCTTGTGGTCTCATTGTTTTGATGTGTTAATGTTTCATGATTGTGATGATCTTTGGTTTGATTTAATATTTCTTATTTTAGTTCTTTAATGATTGCATTCAATTCATGAATGTATCTATAATTGAAATATTAAGAGCATAAATTATTCAATTCATTTTTCAAGGAAAAAGTTAAAATTTGTCTAAGACACTGATTCACCCCCCCTCTCAGTGTCTTCTTCACTAAAATAGGTAGATCACTTGTTACTTGGGCATTCCTTTTGGTTTGGGAGTTACTGTTTTAGAAATGTGGATTTGGTTCATTTTTAAGTTAAAAAATAGACTTTTGAATTAGGAGAACAAGTTTCTATCTCTAGCTAGATAGATTCAATTTGTGAATCGGATGTTCCTTGCTTCTCATGTTTATTACTCTTCTTGATGGATACCTTCTAGGAAGGGTTATGAGGATTTAAATAAAATTATTCACTAATATTTATGGTCAAATTGTGAAGGTAAATCTAGTTATAAGTCTTCTTCTTTATTGCATTTTATACAACCAAAAGCTAAAGGTGGTTTGGGGCCCTTAGACCCCAAGAAACAAGGGATGGTTTAACTGCCAAATGTATAGTTAGATTTGTTATAGGAGAAGAGCAATGGAAACAAATGGTTCTTCAATGCATTATTCTTTCTACTGCTAATGGGAAATGCTAGGTTGGTGGATGGATAGAAAAAAAATGATTTCTCTATTATTTCATATAAATGCCTCATTTCCTCTTCAATCTATTTTGAAGGCTTGGCATCTTGTTAGCAATTTTTAAGCTAGAAAGAGGCCTACTTACATCATGGGTTCAACTTTGTGAATTCCTCTATTTGGTGGAATAGGCAGATGCAATATCAATGGTTCACCTCTTGTAATTTCCTTCCTTAGCATAATTATTAACTTTTTAAAAGAGGTTTATTAGTTTGGTGATGTTTGGGATTTTAGCTCCCTAGGGTGGAATTTTTGTAAAATTGTGAAGGATAAATTTAAATTAAACAATATGTCTAAAGTATTTCTTACTTTTATGAAATCATTAGTGCCAACAGACCTTGTTTTGAAACTTTTTACCTCTTACGATCTAATTTTACTAAATACTAACATTGTTTGTCTAAATTTCAATTATCTAACTTTCCTTTAAAATATATGTATTTAAACCTCTATGATTTGTCTCTTAATCCTAGATTGAATCATAAATGAAGATCTAAGTTTCATGAAAGTAAGTGGAGGATATTGAGTTAGCAAATATGGAGGTCTAAATAGGAAGATAATGCTCATATTTTAGCCTGGAAATTATTGCATTACAATTATCGGTTGTGGATAGGCTAAAATTTATGGTGGACAGTACATCAAATGCCCTTTTTGTCAACATAATGAAAGCTTAACATATATATTTTGGGATTTTTTAATGAAAAAAATGGAATGTTATTTTCAAGCATTTTCCTATAATTTTTATCATTCTTTGAGTTGGAAAAAGGATATTTTTGATGTTGGCCTGTATAATAATGTTATGGTTTATTGTACTCAATATCAAGAAACCACATGTTTGTGAATGTTTTCAAACCAATTAGTTCACCAAGAGACATAAATTATAAATTTTCACTTTGATATCTTCTTTCAAATGGTCTCTCTTTGTTTCCAACTATAGGGGGTCACCAAGGAACATTTCAAGATAAAAAGTATCTAGATTATGTTAAATTATAGATTCTCCAACATCACAAAAAATAGATTATATACTCCAAGTAGTTAGAAAGTTTATTCAAGTTCAAATTATAGTTATTTTCTTTAGTTGTGTAATGTTATGTATAGTTTATGGTCCCTCCTATGATGTTATAGCAAGTTGTAACCTTGTCATGAATTTTTTTTGTTCTTTGACTAGTGTCTAACTCGTGTTGTTTTGACAATTATTGTGATATATGTCAAGTTGTAATATTGTTATCATGTAAATTTTTTGTTATTTGGTATCTTAATGTGGTTGTAATAATTGTTTACTTTTATTTTCCTAGTATTCTTTTGATTTCCCTCCATTGTAATCTTATTTTTTAATTTATTGATTCAATACAAAAAAAAATATTTCCAATAAATTTACAATGTACAATCATTGGAATACTTATCAAATCTAATTATCTTGTGACGGAAGGTGATTACATATAAAATTTATTAATACAAATATTTAAATATTGACATCAACCATATCTAAATATCAACATTATATTTTGACTTGTAAATCCAATTTTCTCAAAGTTGATTCATTTATATCATTTTAAAACTCTCATCTACAATTGTACCTAAGAGATTAAACATGTAAGACTTACCATAAATTCATTAGAAACCAAGACAAGTTATTACTAGAAACAATTAAATAAAATACTAAAATATTTAAGTGAAGTACACATAATAAAAAATAAATCAAATAAAAATTGAATAAATATTCCTCAATTTATCACAACAAAAAATATAACCTTGATTAAAAAAACATCCAATATTGGAAGAATTCATTTTTCACCAAATTTATTCATAATTTTAACTACATACAATTTTCTATATTATTCTACATTAATGGTCATTGCATAGATATTCTAGTCTACAATTTCTCTTATAACCAACTTTTTCAATCACCATATTAGGCATTATTTAAGTACTTACTTTTGATTTGTTTGGTCAATACATGTATTTAGTTTGTTTGAATCTAAATATTTTTGCATAAGTTACCATCTTAGTTCATGTAGCTTCAACAAATGTCAAGTATTATACAAGTGCCCAATTTATTTGTCTAAGATAATAGGCATTCAAAAATATTCTTAACAATATTTCAAATGTTTTTAAGATAATCTAATTTCCTAGACTTAAAGTTATGTTGTCCAAGAAATCTATAAGAATAATTGAAAAACATGAAATATACATCCTTAGATACAATACTTGAGAAACTTTAGATTTATTCCTTTTCATTACCTATGTTTTCTTGTCTTGACTAATTAATAAACATAAAATGGTGGTAATGGAAAAGAGCAGATGCACAATAAACATGAAGTTTTCTTGAGGAAAATATTAGTGAATGGAACTATGTAGCTTACTCATTTCCATATAATGTAATGCTTATATTAGCTCACATACTTTAATAAAATTCATTATTGTATTAGAATAATGACATATTAGTTCACATATAATACTACTAATCATATAGTAGCTCACACATTTTAATATAATCACACATTAGCTCACATACATCAATATATTATTTGTGAGGAATAATGTATCTCCATTATAAATCAATTAAAACAAAGAACCAATTGGGGGTTCCCGTGGTTCTTGGTTTAAGAAACGAGGAACTAATTGGGAAGTTCCCATGGTTCCTCCTTCCAAGAACTAGGAACCATATAAAATATTTTGATGGTTTCGAGAATAAATGAAAGCCCCAACAATGCTTGTTGAAAATGGCAAGACATGAAGAACTCATGGGTCAAAGGAAAATGAGGAACTAAGAACTTTTAGAGGTTTAGTTGGTTTTGAGAACTAATGAAATATTTGACTTCTTATATAACTTAGTTATTTATTTCCCAAATTTCCCCATGTTTGAACTAGAGATCTGGATGCCTATTTTGGAATTCTATCATATGGAAGACTCATATGCTCCCTATACTTAAAAAAATATTAGATTTTGAATTTGGGTAACTTACTAAAGTAAGGAGAGGGGAAAATATCATGATTCAAAAGAAAAATTTTACTTTAAAAACCCACATAGAATCTCTCATATTGGTTATAAATAGTGGGAATATACAAGGGGCACAAAGTGTCAATAGTAACATGGTTTTAGACCAATTCTATTCCTTAAGAAGCAAAGTCACAATATGTTGGAAATATAAGAATCTAAAGTAAAATAAAAAATTTCTATGTATTTACATGCAATAAATATCATAAAATTCATAGTAGAACACACTTATTTATCTAAAACACGACTACATGTATCCATATATAAAACAAGAAAAATCATTAAAAGGCTTGCAACATTTTTCATAATATTTTCATATTCCTCTAACTCAATTTTATATTTATGTCAACAAATGTGCTAGGGTAGTATCCCTAGTTGTGACTAAGAAACTATCCTAGATATATATCTAATGCCTTGAAGACATTTTTCTACAAAAGCACTTACAATATTAATCTTCTTTGATTTTGTTAAGACTAAAAAATTATCCTTAAATTTCCCAGAAAACATCAAAATTTTCACCAAATACCCCATCACCTAGCATGCCATTTAAAAATTTCATCATTTAAAAATACTCCATTTATTTTCCCTATAGTCATTACAATAAAAAATTCACATTTGTTGCCTTACGTGCAAATGAAATTAGTCATGTCGATGAAACCACACTATATCGATGGAAGTCATCTTAAGGTCCCTTCAAAGAAGCGATGGAGGGAGACAACTTGAATATTATCGAGGAGAGTATATCATGTTGAAGGAACTTGTTTTAGTGTCCCTTCTAGAATTTGATAGATATCTTATCGAAGAAACTTGGATGCATCAGAGGGTAATGTCTTGGGTCTCTTTGATAACCCGATACATTGACTACCAAGGAGCATGATATTTTAGTTTATATTACTTTGGCATGAATCACAAGGTAATTACACCTCAGCATTCGAAAAACAAAAAACATCTCTTAGGCATGACTTAGCAATATATCAAAATGACAATAAAAGGCCGAAGAGACAATACATACACCTGAGAATTAGAGAGACTTTGGGATGTCAAGATGAATGATTTATGAGTCCCTTTGATATAGAAAGAAAGGAAAATTTCATCGAATGGAAATGTATATATCGATAGGATGAGTAATTTGTCACTTCGATGGGACGATGGTATTTATTAAAAGAAAAAAGGACATGTCAATTGGAATACTGTCGGGGAGAGGGATCTATATCGGTGAAAGAAAAAATTAGTCCCTTCAATAGTCCTAAAAGAAAGAAGTGAACAACTAAACTAAAGACTCCATCAAAGGGAAGAATGCATATTGGAAAAACAAGGATATTGGTCCCCTTGATAAAATGATAACACTTATTGCCTCCATAAACTTGTGAACATATCAAAGTGGTAAGAGTATATCAAGGAAGCTACTTACAAGGAGGTTTTCGAGAGGACATGGTGATATCGGTATGAAGCCTTATAGAATCCCTTCGAAATCTAGAAAGATTGAAAAGAATAGTATTTATCATGGAGAGTGATAAAGGTCAATAGGAGTATGGGGTTGGTCACTATGATGTAGCAAAAGCATGAATTCACCTGAGGTGACAAGAAAATGATATCTTGAAGGAAGAAATTCGTGGAGATGAAAAGAAAATCAATGACTGATTATCAAAATAGCAATAGTGACATGAAATTTTCCATTACTTGTCATTTATGAAGTAGAGCTAAGAAATTTGTAGATAGAACTCTGGTTTCTTTTAGTCTAAGAAAATATTGTGCACTCAGGAAGGAAGGAGATGAGGAATTCAGTGACGAATATTGACAGAAGAGCCAGAAGGAATATGAATAGCTCAAGTAAGTAACCAATCTTGAATTGAATTCCTTTAATTCAAACCAGTTATAATAGTAAGGATGAAGTAGGGTTTTAATTGTGTTGCAAATCAATGGAAAGTACATCAAAAACACCCAAAATTAAAAGGCAAAAGCTAGATACTAGACATTTAAACCAAGACTTAATTGACCAATGTCCTGGTTCTTGAACAAGGTCTAGGAGAAATGCCCAATGAAACCCTGGGGTGGAGAATTAGAAGATAGACAAAAGGGATTAGGGGATGTATGGATTGAAAAGAGGGGATATGACTTATTTATATACCATTATAGGAAGATGCACATACATAGTCCAGTATCTAATGCTTGGAGACTTAGCTTGGGAAAAATAGTAGTGCCTAATATCTTTGTCAATGTGGAACTAATTAAGGAACTAGTAGAGATGTATAACCCACAAACACGTACAATTCATTTGATAGATGGGTCATCTTTTGGACCCCTTACAAGAACTTACATCTCTATGGTTTTCCAACTGGATACAAGCATCACTATGAAATTTAGGATCAAAGACCTTTTGGATGAGTATCACAATATGGAAATTAGCTATAAGAGGTGGAGGTTTCCCTTGCACAGACCTTGGGCTGAAGGAAATAGACTTAAAAAGTTCTCAGATAGTGAACACCCCCCATTCTCAACAAAATTGTTTGAAGAATATTTTCAATACACATGTTACTTTGTTGGTCAAGTCTTAGGATTGGATCCACCCACCCTAATATCCATAGCTCTAATGGTTTTAGTGGCTAATATTGAAAACCAAGATGCTAGGCCTTCTGATTATGAATTTTTTTTGGAAAAAACCCTCAATGATGCACTCACCTCCATTAAGAATAACATCTATTGCAAATAGTATTCATTGCTCATGCACCTTATCTTATACGAGGGGTAGTCTATGGGATTATGGAGTGATCACTTATAGATAAAGGGCATAGAAAATGATGGGAATGTTAGGCCAGTGCAAATGTGGACTTCAATATGGGACAATAGATGCACTAGGTCACATTACTTGTATTTTGAAGAATATTTTGTGAATCCACTCTATAGAGTTCTTGGTCACCCTTGTGATTGCAACCTACCACTGGAAATACAAAAAAATTTATGACCCAAGGAGAAATATCAAAGAGGAAAAGTGGACCACAAGTGGGGTGACTGGTACATATATGATGACTGTACTAAGATAAGGGTCAATGGTTTCAAAGGAGCCCCATTCCTCCTACCGAGGACAGTTCTAGATAGATTAGCATATCTAGAAATAGTTAGACAATTGGCTTATTCAAATTTCCTACACTTGAAAATTTATGGCAAGTAGTCGCCTATGTCGAGTACTTTTTGTTTTGGTGACTTTACTATTGTTTCTAAGAAGGGATACACAGTTATTGATAATAAATTGCAACACTACAAACTACCTAAAGGAAATGAAAGGAAATGGTTCAACCCTAAGTATTTCATCAACAGTGCTAAATTAACATGGAAGTTGAGAGGCTATAAACAAGTGCTTTTTGTGGATGATGACTTGATCATAAACACTAATGAGTTCCATGCATCAAGAAGGAGGGATATGTAGAATAGGATAATGATGGCTAAATCATGGAAAATGAGTTGTAATACACTATACACAAGGGCCTTTCATGGGATTGAAGACCCTATGGAAATAATGAATAAAATTATTCAACACTGTGAGGATGATTTGGTGAGAGATGTACCTCCTCCGACATTTAAGAGGAGAAAAGATGCCTCTTCAATAGAGGATGTTGCAGTAATACAAGTTGAGGATATAATGCCATTTTGCCACATATCACCACAATCTACCCCAAACATCAATTTTTCCTTTGGAAAACTTATGGAGAGTGAAGGAGATGTTGAGGGTGAAGTTGAATTCATTAGTTATCTCTTGTTTTTTTTTTTTATTACGTTTGTTAAGGTTTTAGTTTCTGATTAGCAAAAATATAAATGAAAAGACACCACTGTATAAGTAATGGTCTGAATCTTGTTGCTTATCATATATAAAGGGAAACTAGGATCAAGTTTTGGGATATCATAAGAATTATATTTCATCTAGCCATACTTATAGAATAGAAAAGACTTCTGATATGAATTGTTTTATCTTTTGAAGCAATATAATGGAGCAAAAAATTTAATCTAGTGGTCAAATTTGTTGGTGCAGGGGCACCCATAGGTCTACTATGCTAACAAGGTTCAAAACTTGGAATTTTGTTTTGGTTTAGGTTGTTTTCATGTAATAAGGTCTTTTGATACCATTTAATGTTTTTTGGAGTCATTGTTGAGTCATTAGGTGCAAGGTAGTAGAAAATTGCAAATGTTGTCAAGTTGCACAAAAGTTGTCAAGCAACTTTGGCAAAAGGTGACAAAATGATGTTCTCACATTCATATTTCTTCTTTCATTTGGTATGAATTTTACATAATGCATATCAACCTAAAACCAATTGGAGTGTGTTGGAACATGAAACTACTTTCATTTTATTTTTGTTTTATCAATTTTTATTAAGTTATGAGAAAGTTATAGCAATTTTACCATTAGCATCCCTAGAAGCCTATTTCTTCTGAAAGTTGCAAGATGTTGCAGCAAGTTGTATGGATTGTACCTTTCATATTTTGATCTGAAAAAAATTGGGAAATTTTAGGAATTAAATATAATTTCTTTTTCAAGTGGTTTGATCGATTTTCATTGGGATTTGTAAAAGTTATAGGTTTTTTTGTAACAATAGGTCTGAATCTGCCCTAGGGTTTCCAACAGATGTAATTAATTGATATCTTTACTTCCCACTATTGGAATTTGATGAAAATTAGTGGGAAGTTATTTTTTTATTCTTCCCACAACTCCTCCAAAGGGTAGGTCTTAATTCTTTGATTTGTGCAAGTTATTCAAGTTTGTGTGCTTTGTTTTGCAGGATGACAGGCATAAAACCCTGGATGTTTGAGGGTTTCATGAAATAATGCATTGTATCATGTTGATTGATGAAATCAAAGGTTGTAAGGAATCAATAGGAACTATGAGGGAGTTATAACAGTTCAATGATGTTTTTATTAATTGGATTAGACAAAGCATAATCAAAAAATATTTTTAGTCTTTTGCTTAAGATTAACTAGGACTTGCCTAGTGATTGAAAGCAATGATTCTTTGTTTTCAAAGTTTCAAGATTGGTTTGATGTAGTATTTCCTCTGTATCATTTTTGGTGTTCAATTTTTTTTTAATATCATTCATATATCTTCTCCTGCTTTCTGCAAAGTGGTCTACTCTTGTTATTCAAATTGATTATATCAAGCATATACTTAATTTTTCAAGACACATTTGCTGGCTCTATATGATTTTCTTGATTGGTTTCTATGAGAAGAGAATTGAAATCATTTTAATAGATTCATTTTTAATTGGTTTCTTCCCAAAATTAAAACTCTTTAAAATAATCATCTTAACTGGTTTCCTTCAAACAAGAATTAAAATCCTCTCAAAAGTCATAGTAACTTGAGAAGATACCATTGGGATTTGTAACAAGAGTGTGATAACTTACATCCTTGCATTTTTATACAAAGTATAAACTTTTAAAAATTCCAAAAAATTAGAGTTAAACTAAGGAGGATCCACATACCATATGCATCTTGACTCCATTTACCCAATAGGAACAAGAATTGATCACACTCATTTCAAAATAATATTCCATAAAAACATTATTCACACATTCAAATTTCAAAAATTAGGAGTAGGAATAGCTATTAGTTTTGCATCTATTTCCCATTTATATGCTAGTGTGAATATATTGTCTAAGATAAAGAATACACACAACCTTTAAATTCATAATCTACTTATTTATTAAAGGTATACTCACCTAGGTCTAGCAGAACCTAAAGAGTAGGAAGTTTCAAACCATATTGGTTGACTCCATTCATTGGCCAAAATATTGTAAATGTGACCATAGAGCTTGGCATACTCTTAGGCTTTGCAATCTGCAATTTTACTAACCAACATATTGGTGACTCCTCTGGGGACTAATCTAGCAAACTTTGGATCTAGACCACTTCATTATAGAGTCATAAAATTTCGCATTTGTGTAATTACACCTTCATATAACTAAGTGGGGGATTTTGTTGGGGATGAATCAAGAATAATCTCACTTAGACCTTAATACTAAATTAATACCATTTTCTCACTTTTTGAAAAAGTGGGTGGTGACTCTACCAAATATTTGAAATCATTGCATGGGTAAAAACTTAAAATATACATCAAAAAGGGTAAACTCTAGGTTCCAAAGTATCATAGTTTCCCATAATATGGATGGAATAAGGTCCTTCCATAAAGAAAGTCCAAAGAAACATGGTAAGAAATGGAATGATAAATAATCCCCCCCCATTTTCAAAGGCCACTACTAATAAGCGTGGAGCAACCTCAAATCCACCAAAGACCACACAAAATGATAACCGTAGTGACTAAGGAAATATGTTAGAACAAACTTTCGTAGTACACAACAAGTTTAGTCCTCTACATGGATCGGGATTTCATGAAGGATTTCCGTCAAGGGATTACCCTACCCAACCTCAACAAAACATCTTAAGTAACACTATTCTCCATTTTGAAATCGACCCTCAAAAGGAGAGTGAATTTGAGGCATGACTTGAATAGGAAAGGAAATACATACAAGAAAAAAGGGATTATGAAGATAGGATGGCCCAAAAATATATGAAAAATATAGGTGATGGCATAACACGAATGGTGTGTTTCATAGAAGGCTACGATAAATTTACTACAGAAAAAAAATTAACCACTCAAGAGTCAAAATGAGAGACATAGGAATTTAGGAGGGAGCGTTTATTAAAACGTAAGGAGGAATTAAAACAACAATTTCCCCAGATAGATACTGAACTTACAACTAGTAGTCCAAAATATGTGCCTCCCCATAAGCAGGGTGGGTATTCAAATACAAATTCATAGGGGTCACACTAGAACAAAAGTGGTCCTAAATTTTCAAAGGAATCTCACAATACAATAGGAAATCAAAGTAGAACTAATTAAATGCAACAAAATATCCCACCAAAAAACCAAAAACCTCAAAATGTTCCTAAAGTTCCCCATCCCATGACTAATACTTACCCACCTCCTGGCCAGAATAATGTCACACCTCATCAATATTACAAACCTCAGTAGAATATGAAAGTAACATATATCCTCATCAAAATATACAACAAAATGTGTCTTACCATCAGTACAATAAAAGGCCCTAAATACCAACAATACTAACCTAACCAAAACCCCTACTTGCAAAGAACCCTAAATATAAAAATATGCAGGCAACTAGATTTATCTAGATACAAAATATGTCTAGATCCAATTAGTAATGATTTGAGGAATGCACTCCCAAAATTCTCCGAGAATCATGCCATCTCAAAAGAAGAACATATAAGAAATTTTGAAATAGTCATGGATAGCTTCAATGTAAAATATGAAGATATCCTCATGAAGTTATTTATGTTATCCCTGATTGAAGATGCTAGGAACTGGTATAAGAACTTTCTTGATGCTTCGATTAGTTCTTTGGAAGAGTTCAAAGATTAATTTAAAGAATAGTTTTGAAATCATTGTGACCCAAATTTTTTCGTACATGAATTAATAGGAATCCAAAAGAACCACAATGAATCAATGGCTGATTTCAACATAAGGTTCTCAAAACTATATCATAAAATCTCACTTGAATTGAAACCTCCAAATGGTATGCTTGGAACTTCATTCTAGGCCACCGTCCCTCCATTTCTGTCCATGAGAACTTCCTTGTGGGATGCTATGTCTCTGTCACCATCCACGGGAATTACCTTACGAGATGTCGTCCCTCCATCGTCATCTGCAAGAACTTCCTTGCAAGTTGTCGTCCCTCCATCACATTCTATGAGAAATTCCTTATGGGCCACCATCCATCCGTCGCCGTCCGCGGGAACTTCCTTACAGGCCATTGTCCCTCCATCCCCGTCCATGAGAACTTCCTTGCAGCCCGCCATCCCTCTATCACCATCTGCAAGAAGTTCCTTGCAGGTCATCGTCCCTCCATTGCCATCCGCGGGAACTTTCTTGTAGGTTGCCATCCGTTCATCACTGTTTGTCACCCAATGGATATCCACTGTCTACTGTCTATCCGCCGTCCACTGGTTGTCTACTATCCACCAACCATCCGCCATCTGCTAGCCACCAGTTGTTCGTTGGCTGTTCGCCGTCCACCGTCTACCACTTGCGGGTCTACCCCTATGGAAGGCTACCCATTGTCCAGTGTTCATTGTCTGTCAACCATCTGCTGCTTGTAGTTCTACCCCTACGAAAGGCTATTTTCCATCTACCATCTACTACTGCCCAAAATTTGTCATCCCCTGTCCATTAGCCATCTGTCATCTGTTTCCCATTCGTTGTATGCTAGTTGTCCATCGTTCATCTATCGTCCTTCCAACCTAGGGCAAACCCACACCCCTTAACCCACATTAATGTTTATGGTCCAAATGAGCTCCAAGTGTGGAACAATGATGAATATTATGATCTTTTAATGATTCATGGATGGATCTAACAGTGAGTTTGTAGGATTTGACTAACATTTGGATTGATTTACGTGTATATACACTTATTGCATCTTTTGTATGTAGGATTTATGGAACTTGCTATAGGTCTGTCGGGGAGGCCCATTGAGGAAGCTAAAAAAGGAAGGAGGACATTGCTCCAGTCACCATTCATCCATTGCTCGCCTCTCCTCCTAGCACCCATCAATAGAGCTGTCATTAGAAGAAGCCATGTGCCAAGGAAGCCAATGACAAAAGTGCAAGGGGGTGGCCTCGAAGAAAGCAGGAGGGAGTTTTCCTAATTTTCACTAGATGATGATGATCTTTAAGGAGCTATCCACTCAAATTAGGAGTAGCTCATCTATTTCACAGTGACACAAATCGTCAAACAAGAATACACTTAATTATACAAAGGGAAGCCTTTAGTAGTTTCAACTAGAGTAGGGCAGGTAGTCACTACAGGACAAAACTGCTATAGTGCTAGGGCCACTAGATGAAAAAATAGGCTATAAGATAAAATAGGGAAAGAGACAAGAATGTATTTTAAATTGTGAAATATTGGGGGTAGGTGAAAGGCTAGCTTGTAATGAATTTGGACCACACATTGTAATTAAATCCTATCTATTCATTTGGGCTTTGGGAAAACTATAAATAGAGGCTTGCCCCTCATATGTAAATGGTTGGAGAATTGGTGCAAAGGGCATTTGCAGCAATAAAAGATAACATTGCATGATTTTATAGATATTATCTTTGAGTTTTCTCATCTTGCATGCACGGTTCTACTTCCATGTTAGTTTTAGCTTGTAGTTTTTTGGATGGATTTAATGGTGTTGGCTATTACAATATTTGATGCACTTCCAACTCATGATTTTTATGGTTTGTTGATGATGAATCACTTTGCAAAGCTATTCTGAGCTAAATTATTTGCTGCAACCTAGTTCAATTGTATGTTCATGAGGTGAATGCACAATCTGAAAATCTGCAGTCCTTAGAAGATTGCACTGATTTTGTGTAGCTATAGGTCTTTATTGGTAAAAAAAAAAATCCAGTTTGTGGGAGTCTATCTATTGTAGCACCCTCCATTATTACTGTTTATTCGTAGCTTAGGATTAGAACAAATTTCTCAACCCTTTCCCTTTTGCTATTTATTTTAGTCCTTGGTAAGAGTAGGATTCCAAGCATCACCACAATGCTAAATCAAATGAAGTTGGTGGGTTTCAGCTTGTTGTTTTGAGTGGGAAGCCACTATTCATTCACTTCTAGCACCCTTGAAACTCCATTTGCAGACCCAACTTCCCATGATTTGTAAACTATAAAGGCCAACCCTGTGATTACCAACAAAACACATCAACCAACAAAGATATTCCAATCATTGTCATGACCTGACATCCGAAACCTTGGGATAGTTTTCTGCAATTTACTTGTAGGAAATTGTCTTTCAAGAGAGGTGATGTGTTTATGTATTACCTATGTTGAGAAGTGAAAAAACACATAGCAACAAAACTAGCGCTAGAAGGAGGGCATGGCTAAGCTTGAGGTTGTAAAGCTGAAAGTTGGAAGTTGAAAGAATTCTCAAGTGAAATCAGAGATAGGGAAGATCTCACTATATGTTGGAACTTTAAAAATTAGAAATTTGAAGGTAAAACAAGAGTTGAGTTCAAATGGAACAACAACTTGAAGTCAACATTACTCAACTACATGTAGATTTAAATAGAATATTGAGGAGACCATTGCAACAATTTGCATTGGAAGATAAATGTAGAATCCATTGCACTCGTAGACACAATGGATTGGGATGTCTAACATTCTTGGATAAAATTGAAAAGGCCTTGCAAGGAGAGATTCCCTTTTGGGAGATATACCAGCCCTTGGCTCTTGTAGATCTAGAAGAGGAACTTTCTAACATGGCAGCCAAGGCATTCAAGGAGCTAATCCAAGAAAATTTGAGCAACAAGGATGGATTAAGATTGGAGGAGATACTGATGTCAAGTTTGTATAGATTTCACAATGCACCTCACTCGGAAGTTACTTTCCCATCATGTGAAGACATCATTACTCAAGTCAAGGGTTGTTTAGGAAAGTCAGAGTAGCAACCTCTCAATGAAGGGAAGTCATCCCATGAGGTGGGAGATTTGTCAACATCTGGAGGACAACACATTGAAGTTGAACTGAGAAATTTGACACAAGGTAGTGTTTGAACAACAGACACTAAGGTTGAAAGTCAAGAGGAAGGAGTTGATTTCCTTGGGACAACAAATCACCTCAATTGCTGATTTTTCCTAATTATGTGATTGAATTTGAATGCTACAACATTGAACTTTTTTCTGAATATAAGGATAAGTTTGCATGGTTTAGAACTGTGACAATTTCCCATCTCTTGTGCATTCTTTATGAGGTCTGATGGGTGTAAGTGTTGGTTTTCCTTTCCTAAATGTTGTTCTTTGTAAATTTCTTTGTACATAGCTTATTTTTGAGTAGTGTGGGTTTGTGTACATACCTCAGTTTCTTGTATATGTCTCGCTTTCCTACTTTCCTTAGGTTAGTTGGTTTGTTGTAGGTTAGTTTACTTTAGAGTAGTTTCCTTGTTGTTTCTTTTTCTTTACTGCTTTGGTTAGTGTAGGTTTTTTCTTTTCATTTGTTTATGTTTTGCTACTGCTTTGATTGAGGTTCCTCTACTTTTAGCTACGCACGTTCATGTGCACAAAAACCATCATTTTATTTCCTGGGGGTTGTTCTATGTATTTCTTCAATAAACTCTAATCAAGTTTTTAGAGTGGATGGTGACGGTTTTCTTCTAGTGTCCAATGATCTGGATGTTTGATTTGAAGGGGATATGTCGATTGGTTGGTTTGGTTCTAATGTATTATGAAATCTTATATCTCTTACACATCTTAAGAATCTAGTGGTTGTTGTGGGTCCTTTTTGCGAAGTCCAGTTAAGTGAAAAATCTAAAACTTTTCTTTAACACCATTGTGATTCTCAGCCCTGAGTGGGAGCTTCACTACTAGCGGGTTGAATAGAAAAGAGTTGTAAAGAGAAAATAAAAAGAAAAGAAAGGAAAAGAAAAACATTGAAAATAAAAAGAAAGAAATTCAAATTTTCAGGGGGATTGGAGCAATGTTCAGGAGAATCACAACGACAACCTCATTGGGGCTATGGATGCCTGACTGGCAGTGAGGCAATTTCCTAAATGCTTTTGGAGTTAGAATAAACTAAGTAGCTTAACTTGATGGAACCAAGGTTCCTATAGTAACTTAAGGATGGGAATTAATGCATATGCATACACTTGGATTTTCAACATACTGAAGGTTGGGTTGACTAGTGTTTTTAATCCTTTGGTCAAGTATCTAGTTTGTTTTCCCTAGCGTGAGGTTGGAACTAGAGATTTTGGGTTTGTGATTCCAGTTTGTCATCGAAATGCTATGGAGAATTTCCTCAGTGAGTCACCATTTGTTGTGCGTATTTTTCACACACGCCTCATTGAGGGTGGGGACCCCATCTTTTTCACTCCCGATGGGTCCGTTCTTGCTCCCAACGGGATGCTTTTCCTTCACCTCACTTTACGTGCCCTTGCTCTGATCCTAAAGTCGGTCATGTTCCTTCAAACAATTAAATTCCCCCTGACCAAATTCACTTTCCTAATTTTCATTAAGTCATTTTCCTCTACTGGCTTGGTCATGCGGGTTTCCCTTAGCTTTTTGCTTCAGCGTCCGTCGGACCTCACGGACCTGCGTTCGTGAGTATCCCTTTGTCATTTGCCATTGCATTCTACTGTTCACTTGCAGCCAAGCCTCAATGTCCACTTGCATGGCGGATCCCACATCTAACTTTGCCGTTACATTCATTAGGCATCGCAGACCTGCAGTTGTGGGTCGCCTCGTGTGTGTTTCCACTTTTGTTTCATCGCCAAGCAATGGCCGACCCTTGACTTCCACCCGCATGGAGGGCTACAAAATTAGTTTCTCCATCTAATCCTTGACTAAGCATCCAAACGAGTGTGGGTTTCCAAATTTCACCTAACCCAGGTTTGCCGTACCAAGAAATTAGTGCATTCCATTAATGGAAATTGGACTATAAATGTTGCTCCCTACCCTTCATTTTACCCGAGGTGTTCAAATCTGAGAGGGAAACAAAGTTCCCCCCTTCTTTTTTTTGCTTTTTTCCTTGCTCCTACTGACTTGGTCCTTGCTCACTTGCTCTGCTTATGCCTTCATTTTGTGACTTTGGGGAAAAGTTTCATATGTATTTTGGATGTTTTCGTTGAGTTTTGTGAAGTTGCAGGAATTGCCTTGTGGGCTGCCATCCCTCTGTCGTCATCTGTGGGAACTTCCTTGCGGGTCACCCTTCCTCTGTCACCATCTATAGGAACTTCCTTGGAGGACACCATCCCTCCGTTGCCATCTATGGGAATTTCTTTGCAAGTTGTTGTCCCTTTGTTGCCGTGCATGGGAACTTCTTTGCGGGCCACCGTCCCTCTGTCGCCATCTGTGGGAACTTCCTTATGGGTCATCGTCCCTCTGTTGCTATTCATAGAAACTTTCTTGCGGGTCGCCATCCCTCCATCACCATCTGCGGGAACTTCCTTGCAGGTTGTCATCCCTCCATCGCCATTCATGTGAATTTCCTTGCAAGCCTCCGTCCATCAATCCCCATTTATGGGAACTTCCTTGCAAGTTGTCATCCCTCCATCGTCATCCATGGAAACTTCCTTGCGAGCCGCCGTCTCTCCATTGCCATCTACAGGAACTTCCTTGCAGGTTGTCGTCCCTCTTTCAGCGTCCATGGGAACTTCCTTATGGGCCGCCATCCTTCTATTACCGTCCATGTAAATTTCCTTGCGGGCCACCGTCCCTCTATCACCATCTATGGGAAATTCCTTGTGGTCCACCGTTCCTTCATCGCCATCCATGAGAACTTCCTTGTGGGCCATTGTCCCTCCATAGCCATCCATAAGAACTTCCTTGTAGGTCATCATCCCTCCATTTTCATCCACAGGAACTTCCTTGTGGGCCACCATCCCTTTGTTTCTGTCTGTGGGAACTTCCTTACAGGCCACTGTCCCTTCATCATCGTTCGTCGTTCGTTGGCTATTCGTCGTCTGCTGTCCACTGGATATTTTCCATCCACCATCCATTGGTCATCGGCTATCCGCTAGCCGCCAGCCATCTGCTAGTTGTCCCCCATTCGTCATCTGTTGTCTGTTCACCATTCATTGTTTGTAGGTCTGCCCATATGGAAGGCTATTCTTCATTCGCCGTCCGCCCGTTTCCCACCATCAATCCTCCGCTGTGTATCCGCTGTCCACCATTTGTTGTCTGTCCGCCATCCATTGGCTATCCATTGTCCATTGTCTGCCATCCTTCCAACCTAGGGGAAACCCGCACCCCTGAACCCACATTAATGTTTATGTTCCAAATGAGCTCCAAATGTGGAACAATGATAAATATTATGATCTTTTAATGATTCATGGATGGGTCTAACAATGAGTTTGTAGGATTTGACTAACATTTTCCTTGATTTACATGTAAATGCACTTACTGCATCTTTTGCATGCAAGATTTATGGAACCTACTCCAAGTCCATCGAGGAGGCCTATTGAGGAAGCTAAATAAGGAAGGAGCACATTGCTCTAGTCATCATTCATCCATTGCTTTCCTCTCCTCCTAGTACCCATCAATAGAGCTCGTGTTAGAAGAAGGCATGTGCCAAGGAAGTCAATGAAAAAAATGCAAGGGGTGGCCTTGAAGAAAGCATGAGGGAGCTATCCTACTTTTTACCAGATGATGATGATCTTTAAGGAGTTTTCCACCTGGATCAGGAGCAACTTATCTATTTCATAGTGACACAAATCTACAAACAAGAATGCACTTAATTAGACAAAGGGTATCTTTTAGCAATTTCAACTACAACAGGGAAGGTAGTCACTACAGGACAAAACTACTATAGTGCCAAGGTCACTAAATGACAAAATTTGCTACAAGACAAAATAGGGAAAAAAACAAGAATGTATTTTAAATTGTGAAATATTGGGGGTAGGTGAAACCCTAGCTTGTAATGAATTCGGACCACACATTGTAATTAAATCCTATCCATTCATTTGGGCTTTGGGAAAACCATAAATAGGGGCTTTCCCCTCATTTGTAAATGGTTGGAGAATTCGTTGAAAAGGGAATTTGCAGCAATAAAATACATCATTGCATGATTTTATGGATGTTCTCTTTGAGTTTTCTCATCTTGCATTCATGGTTCTACTTCCATGTTAGTTTTAGCTTGTAGTTTCTTGGATGGCTTTAATGTTGTTGGCTATTACAGTATTTGATGCACTTCCAGCTCATGCTTTTTGTGGTTTGTTGATGATGAATCACTTTGTAAAGCTATTCTGAGCTAACTTATTTGTTGCAACCTAGTTCAATTATATGTTCATGAGGTGAATGCATAATCTGAAAATATGCAATCCTTAGAAGATTGCACTAATTTTGTGTAGTTGTAGGTCTTTCTTGGTCAAGCAAAATCCAGTTTGTGGGAGGTTGTCTACTATAGCACCCTCCATTATTACTATTCATTCATAGCTTAGGATTAGAACAAATCTCTCAACCCTTTCCCTTTTGCTATTTATTTTAGTCCTTGGTTAGAGTAGGATTCCAAGCATCACCACAATGCTAAATCAGATGAACTTGGTGGGTTTCAACTTGTTTTTTTGAGTGGGAAACCACTATTCATTCACTTCCAACATCCTTGAAATTCCATTTGTAAACCCAAATTCCCATGCTTTGTAAACGATAAAGGCCAACCCTGTGATTACTAGCAAAACACATCAACCAGTTGAGATATTCCAAGTATTGTCATGACCTGACATCTGAAACCTTGGGATAGTTTTATGCAATTTACTTGTAGGAAATTGTCTTTCAAGAGAGGCAATGTGTTTATGCATTACCTATGTTGAGAAGTGAAAAAAAACCCATCAACAAGAACAATCAATCACCACCCCCTCATTTGACATATCACAAGAATTGCCTCAGATCAAGATGTCAGTACCATTGCTGGAGATGATGAAAGTAGATGAATACAAAGATAGTTCTCTCAAATTAATGTCAAATATACCAAAAAAGCAACAAAATCAAAATAAAAACAAAGAAAGGTTAGAAACTATTACCAAATTTTCACTCATAGATTCAATCAGGTGAAGTGTATTGCTTTTAAACTGAGAAAATGAGGTACATTTTATTAATTTTCCTTCATTACATTCAAATGTATAAATGAAACAATATAGAAAATATTACAATTAAAGATTTATGCATTTATACACATGAATATAACAGGAGAAAGATTCTGATCTTTTTAGAACAAAGTAATCTTTATTGAATGTATAAGTGTACATTGTCTCATACAAGCTATGAGACTAACCTTTGCTTATTCAATACAAATTATGAAAATATTCATACATGAATAAGAAAGAAAAGCAATAAATGTGCATAGAAGGAAGGTAACCAAACATTTCCTGTGAATGACTGGTCTTGACTGGTGTCGTTTTGTTCTGCTGCTGCCTCAAGCTTCATCTTTTGCTCCTAGTTCTTGTTCCTGAAAAGAAGTAAGCAATGGTGTTAGAGCATGCTCTAAGGAATGACTGATTACTAAAACTCTATACACATTCACCCTATGCATGCATAAACCAATCATAATGTGTATTAAATAAGCTATGTGTATATTTTAGGTGTCCCAAAAAACCATTGGAGTCATCAAACACACTTAAAATATACATGTTTTAACTAACTTGTTTGCTTCATGTGCTATCTAAGTTGTTTGCTTCATGTGCAGCTATAGGTGTAATCATGTTACTATTTTATCAAATTTTAGCATGTGGGATAAACATGGCTCCCATAAGGGTTGAGCTTGGTGTGCTTTGTTATGCTTTAAAGAGGTATTGAAAGACACTCATCATATATTCATCTCTTTATGGTTCACTCAAACAAGCATACATCATTTATGATAGTGAGTTATTGGTCCTGTCAAAGTGACATATAGTTGTTAGGAAAATCATAAAGCATGGATCAAACAAAAAAGAGCTATCTAAGGCTGTCATAAGTCACATGATGATAAGAGCAATATGTGGGTTAAAGATTTGAATATCATATCTAGAGATGAGTAATGCGGTCATATAAGGTTCCTACTGTTGTGATGATATGAGTCAAGGTTATTAGCACTGCATTAAATATTTGCAAAGACCATATGAGAAATCTTACAAGCACTATAGTGTTTTGATAAGGAACAACAACATGACAATGAGACAAGGGAAGATCTATTATTATATACTTGCTAATGAGCAAAAAAGACAACACTCATGATGTATAGTATCATCAAATGCAAAGACAACCATCAAATGCATGAGGACATGGAATAGGATGCAAACAAAAGGTTAATTTATGCTATAGTGTATGAGTATAAATTTAGAAGAAAAGATTGCATGAATGCATATGAGGAAAGACCTTCAAGATAGTTTAAAGAGAGAATCCTTGAAAATAGTAAAGAATTCTAGTCCAAAAGGGAAATTATGAGAAGTCTTTTAGAGTGCAAAGTGGCAATAACCTTTATAAGGAATTTCCTTATTATGAAAAAATTTAATTCGTTCTTTTCCAAGCACATCCATTTGTTAATGCTACTAATAAAATTGTGCTAGAATAAACAAAGATATAAGGGAAAGTGAAGTAAGTAAGTTGATCAAAGTCCCTGAAACTTGAATTTTTTTTTTGAGTTTGCAACAGTGCAACAATAGCATCAAAGTGAGGAAAATTTTAGCATAAAAGAGCAATGATCTATGAACTTCAAAATTGCTAATGGAAAATCAATGATATTATAGTATGACAATGGACTATGCTTTCACGAAGGTCAATGTAGGATACAAAAATGGAGGTAGTGACAATACCAAATGCATGATAGTAACTAAAAAAATGATAGTCCTTTCACCCACAAGTGGTTGTTGACTGTGGAATCACAAGGGAAGAGTTAGGAATATTCAAAAGATGACAATGATAAAGGAAAGAGACATCATAACAATGATTCAGATCTTCTATGCTAGTGATGTTTTATGACAATGTTGAGGATAGCCATGTAGGAGATACAATTTACAAAGCAAATAGAATGAACTGCAATGGAAATTCAACTTTGGACAGTTAAGAGAGTATTGAGACCATCATAGATATAGAATAAGGGCAGTCTTTCCTTAAAGAACATGAAATATTAAAAATGGGGCAGTGATCTAAGCTTCAAAGAAGCCATCAAAAATCATGAAACATGGTAGTCAAAGTCATTATATTGATTTGATTGATTTAA
Organism: Sequoia sempervirens; assembly: GCA_007258455.2. Classification (NCBI taxonomy): domain Eukaryota; kingdom Viridiplantae; phylum Streptophyta; class Pinopsida; order Cupressales; family Cupressaceae; genus Sequoia; species Sequoia sempervirens. The sequence continues at coordinate 2,567 of VDFB02282284.1, read as the reverse complement.
ACAGAGCTAGAGAGTTGTTTCAAGGAAATAAAAAAATGCTAATCTACAAAAAATCATGAGGCCATGGCCTATTATTTTTCTTTGAATTAACAGTTTTAACATAAGCCCATAATCTGAAATTGAACTCTCAGTACGATGCATATACAAAATAATTGAGATAGCAGAAGGAAGGAAAATGACAACCCTCATTTTCAATTCCACCTCAAAAGTATGAATGAAAGCTATAGTTTTGATAACCCACATAGTTTTTCATGACCAGTAGAAAAGTAAATTCCACGAGCTGTGATCTATTAAGAATGATACAAGCTTTTCAACTACAGGTCAAAAAAACCCTTGATATGGACACAAGAGGGAAATAAAGTACAACCTGCGGCCACAAAGGTCCAGAGATTTTTCTCAAGAGGTTAAACCCTTGACCCAAAGTGGATTTTGAGTTAAATAAAGGAAAAATATCGAATAATACAAAATAAAAGTAAATAAAATACATCAGAGGTACATGGCCACGGTTTAAAGTCTCTACTCTTCAATAAAATGCAAATACAGGAAACCTTCCTAATAAAATCCTCTAATGGCTTCACAACTAGCAAACAAGATAAATTTACAGAGTCAAATGAATGGATGAGTATGGCTACAGGAGCCACAACCCTAAAGGGCCTAGATTACAAAAAAAATGAAGTTTTCTCATTCTGGTTGTCAAAAAATAGCTTACCAGTGATTTTCTGGAGAAGAATTGCAGAAAATAAAAATAAATGTCTCTATGGCAGCGAAAAAATATTCTACAGAAGCTCTGATGAAATCCTCATGGCGACGCCTATGTTTTTCCAGAAGGGTCAATAGAAAACAAAATGAAATGCTTTCCATTTTTGCGTATTTTATTTTTTAGGGTTTTACCCTAATAGTTTATATGTGCTAATGTCTTGATAGCATTTTTACTTAGAAAAAATTAAATGACAATTAATAGACCTGTAGCCTTTGTGTCTCTCTACTTTCATGACTTAGAATATTTTGCAATCTTTTAAGTGTTTTACTTAAGTTCCAATGGTTTTTACTTTGACCTTGTCTATGGTTGAATGTATGATGCTTTTCATCTTTTGCATTCTTATATATTGTAAAATGCTTAAATTTAAGTGATATCTTTAAATGCAAAATTATAACTAGGTATCAAGATATGACAAAGTCTTAGGAGAGAAAAATGGATGATTTTTATAACATGCCAAGAATATTGGAAAGTTTAGAAACAATTGATCGACATAAAAAGAGCATATAGGGAGGTGTTAATTGCATCTTAGAGGGAGTTGGATGATGTTATCCAACATATGCCAAATATTTAGGGGGATTGTTTTAACCTTTTTGAACGCACACTTGACCTAGTTTGGAGCTTTTCGAGGGAGTTTTAAAGAGTCATCATGTTTGACAAAGTCAGTTTGGACTTTTTCACCTATTTGGAGCCTTTTTGATGAGGATGTAGGTGCTATATTTTTTTCTTTTTGAAGGCATCCGACCCAAGAAGCTCCAGGTGCTATTTTGATGGGTTTTGGTTGAGAGTTGCATATAATAATATTTTTGGTTTATTGTAATCAGTTTTGATTATGCAAATTAGAGACACAATGACTTTCATAGTCCTTTGACACAAATTTTGCATCTTTTGTAACTCATTTTGGATATGAAAAATAGATGATACCTTGGTTACTACTGGTAATAAAGTTCTTTCCTTTTTATTCTTTGTAGATTTGTGTATGTGAAATGATTTTGATCAAGCTTTTTGTGAAACCCTTCATAATTTCCTTCTAGTTTTGTCTCATAGGTTATACCTTTCTGAAAATAGTGTGTTTAAGCAGGTTACTATTTGTGTCAAAAAATGCATTTTTGCTTGCTGATTGTGAAGTTAACCTTCCATTTAGCTAGTATTTTTCTATTCGGTCCTGTTAGTAAAGCACATATACAAAAGTACACAGAAATAAATTGTGCAAATTTAGTTTCTATCAGTTGAAACCTAGTGTTAAAGTTTTCTAAATTTCATTATCCTTGTAAATTTGGTGTATCACCATAGGGTTAAGTTTCATTTCAAGTACTTCTTCCCTTTTCCTCAAAATCATTAAATTAGGTGATACCATAGGAAGTTGACCTTCTCTGGAGGTAGACCTTTGCCTACAAGTAACCCACAACTTTTGAGGTCTTCCCATGTTACACTGAATTATTGAATTTCATATTCAATAGGGTGCAATTTCAGTAGATAAAAAAATCAATTTCATATTGATTTGCACCCTATTGAATATGAAATTCAATATTTTAGTGTAACATGGGAAGACCTCTAAAGTTGTGGGTTACTTGTAGGCAGAGGTCAGCCTCCGGAGAAGGCCGAATTCCTATGGTATCACCTAATTTAATGATTTTGAGGAAAAGGTAAGAAGGAGTACTTGAAATGAAACTTAACCCTATGGTGATACACCAAATTTACAAGGATAATGAAATTTAGAAAACTTTAACACTAGTTTCAACTGATAGAAACCAAATTTGCACAATTTTTTTCTATGTTCTTTTGCATAATTTCTTTACTAAGAGGACTG
>VDFB02282283.1:205443-236823 GCA_007258455.2 Sequoia sempervirens | reverse complement strand
GATTGCAATTATAGGTATATACTTCAAGTGAAACTAGAGTATCACACAGATACAATATGGGTAGTTGCATGTGATGAGATAGCAATAGAAGTCATGGGTATGTCTGCTCAAGAACTATATACACTGCAATTCAATCATGAGGCAGAAACACGTATTGAAGATGTAATAAGAAGTGTTATTCTTACACAATTCTTATTCACATTGTCATGCAAAAATGAGACATACAATAATGAAGAGCACTTGAAAGCAATAATCATTAAAGTTGATAAGATAGATTTTACTGCAGAAAGCAATTTCTTGCTTTCTAAAATCAATGAGATGTCAAATGATACAAACAACTAGGAATACATTCCTTATTTTCTATAAAACAGTGTATATATTCTTGTACTTGTACTTGTAAATATTCTTTTACTGTTATGTCTATCAAATAAAACACAGTTTGAATAAAAAATGCTTTGCCCTTTTTTGTAAGTGAGTATCTAAATTATTGTTTATGGCAAAATCTTACAGTGTTAACATTTTCAGTTTATTGGTTTTAAATCTTCATTTGTTATGTATATAAAATTGTATGTGCGCTTTATTTCTTGTCACAAATAATCTCGATTCCTTTGGCACAACACAGTAGGTTGCATGTTGAATTTCAAACCTTTTCTTTGCATTTTTATGTATATACTATTTTCTTAGTACATCATTATGTAACGACAATTTCACTTCTGAGATATACAGTAAAAATAAATGAAAGCACATATTTACTTTGTCAAAATAAATGTATGGTGAATACCTTATGTCTTTCAAATAAGTATGCAAGCGAAATAAGACAACAGATTGAATATGATTTTCTACAGTAGAATTGTTTTTTGTGTGCTCTCTACTTCTTGCATGTGGATTACCTTTAGAAAGAGACTACTTATATGTTTCTTAAATGAAGCCTTTACATTTCCTTTCGTATCCTGTCTACGAAAGGAATTTATTGCTTGACAACTGGTTCGTTAACTTCATGCAAATTAAGATTGGTGTAAAAGGCCATCCCATAAATCTTCCATGTTTTTGAAACAGTTAGTTAGTATGTAGCATTTTGAGTTGTATGTACATATGTCATGGTTGCAACATGTTTTCCAAAGTAATTTTGTATATTTTAAGCCATATTAAGCACATCAAGGTGCATCTACAAAACATTCATGAACTCAGAGTTTGTTTGATGGTGAGAGGAAACTGATATGGCATTTAATCATTAATAGCAAGATGAGAGCACTCCATAAGGAGCCATGGGATTCCAAACACATTCTAATTTGGAGAGATATAAGGTTGATCTGTATCTTTTCATTCTAGAGCTTTTGTCAGACCAAAATCTTTGGATTGGAGAAGCATGATTTATGTTGGATTGTGAGAAGTTAATAAGTTCAGCTTAGTAAGGATTTTAAAAGTTTTCATCTTATTTTGTTCTATTTCTATGTGCCATTTTGGTATTGAATTTGTACTTTTTCTTTTTATTGATCTACAAATATGGTTGAAGGATGTTGTCATTTCTTTGACCATTTCAAGGATTCCCTTAATTGCAATGTCAATTTTCCAACCAGTACATCTCTCATTTCTTTCAAAGCCCTTTACAATTATAGACTAAACTTGGTTTAGAGGCTAACTAGCTTGAAGGTTCGGGTTCTTTCAATTACAATAGTCAAATCAATTTTTTGATTTTGTGTTTTGCTTGGTTAAATGTTGGATGACGTTATTAAACAACATTTATTGAGGTTTGGGGTAAGTAGTCCTACATTCTTAATATAATAAATCTTGATCTAGACACCTACATACCTAGGTCATGCCCAATGAACGCACGCCTACGCTACACCTCAACATCCCAACATGCCCTTGTGATTATGAGTTGCTTGATTGAGTGATGGGGATTTGAACATTTTTGATACTCTTACAAGATAGCCCCATTACCACTGCATTAGAGCCTTTTGGACCTTGAAAAACTTTCAAATACTCCCATTATGATGACTATCAACAAGAACAAAATATAAAAAGTATGTACATTGCTCTATAGAGGTTGCAACTGGTTCCGAGGTGATTTGAACTTATGTTACTAGATTTGCCCAATCTGAATTTTATTAATTTCATTACTTCTCATAAAGTATGAAAAAACCTATCCATTGGTATCCACGTAACTTGGATTTGACTTTTTTTTGTTGGAATGAAATGGAGAGCATTCCAACTTAAATGATTGTTCATATAGCAATAAGGTTTAGCTTGCCAACTATGAGTTGTGGATTTGATTATATAACATGTGATTTTGTTCTTAAGATTCTTCTTAGGTCAATATTATTACACTACAACCAACCATGTAGGTGGCCTAGATGATGATGAAGTAAATGCTATTTTATGTGCATCAATCAAAGTCTAATTTTGAAAAATGTTTCATGAATATTGTTATGATTGCAATGATCTAACATGAGAGAGGATGGAAAATAAGTATAATGATTTAATGCCTCCATCAAAATCCAATTTATTTTTTGATTTACTTTCCTCAAGTCACATGTACATGGAACAAATGAAGTCTAATTTATTCCCTATTAAATTAAAAAGATTATTAAATTTATGTCTTTTGGGTTTTGAATTTAATGTGCTAAGGATGCACAAATGTCATATGTAAGATAGTTTCTAAGATGTGTGGAGATGAAATAGACAAATTATTTATCTCTAAAATGAATTTTCATATCAATTATTATCATGATTCATCAGTTCAAATCATAATAGATAGGAAACCGAGTGTATTCCACAAAGGATAATAAACAACATCTACCATAAAATTATTTAAATGGCCATTTGAAACACAAATCTATGTTACACCCTTATATTTAAAAATTATAGACTTCATCTCAAACATTTAAACTATACAAAAAATAATCGGCATAACCATTGCACCTCCTCTGGTGCAACTGCTAGTTATTAAAAGTCGTTTGTAATTAGGGATTTTTAATTGTAAAAAGTTAACACAACTTTTAAGTAATGACATGGTTTGATTATCTTTTTGAAATCTTCAGCGTTCTCTATATGAACTCAAATCAACTTACTTTTTTTTAATAATAGTTAATATTAATAAAAACAACAGTATTATCCATTTCTTAATCAAATCACAATTTTTTTCAACTCTCAGAGAAAATTCATAATATCATTTAATAAATAAAGATATTACATATTGAAGACTCTGAAAAGCTTAAACAAGGAGAAAAAACAAGAAGAAAAAAAAGAAAAATACACAGTGCAGAGCAGCCAAGAACTGGCACCAGCAAATCACAGTTACATTTTTATCACTTACATTTTATCATTCATTTTTATTACTTACATTTTATCATTCATGATAAATTTTCCAACTGCATATATCAAATATAACAACATTATTCATTTTTTAATTATATCACAGTTATATCCTTATCTTTTACAACTTATCATTATTGTTAATCTTATCATAACTATTAAGCTTTCCAACTGCATACATCAAATATAATAACATTATTCATTTTTTAATTATATTGCAGTTATATCTTTATCTCTTACATCTTATCATTAGTATTAAGCTTTTCAACCGCATACATGTTATTTAATTATATCACAGTTATATCCTTATCTCTTACATCTTATCATTATTGTTAATCTTATCATTACTATTAAGCTTTCCAACTGTATACATCAAATATAATAACATTATTCATTTTTTAATTATATCGTTATATCTTTATCTCTTTCATCTTATCATTACTATTAAGCTTTTCAATGGCATACATCAAATATAATAACATCATTATCTATTTTTTAATTATATCACAGTTATATCCTTAATTTTTACATCTCATCATTTATGAGCTAAAACATAAAATAATGTTGCAATTATAATAAATTTTATGCTGTGTGCCACAAAACTGTATTATACACCTCTTAAATGGGAAGGGAATAAAACAAACTTCAAAGAATGTATTATCTCCAAACTTCGAGATTAGAGATTTCCATGGTCTATAATATAATACAACAACCTTTGTGAAAGTCATAGACTTTACCTATGATTAATGCTTGATGTCTGTTGTTGCATGTTCTATTTGAATGTCATAAAGATTTTACTTGTGGTTAACATTTGAGGTTTCCATGGTCTATAATATAATACAATGGTTTATCATAATTAGAGAGATGCATGCTGTCTATAAGGTCATTGCCAAAGTGGTCATAAAGACTTTGCCTATGGGTTCACTTGAAATATAATCATCTAAACAAATATGCATTCATAACAAAATATTAGGAAATAGGGTTTGAACACTCTACCTTTGAGGAAATAGGGTCCATGTTTCACATTGAAGTTTCATTCAAGGAAACCTTAGAGATCTCAATTTTAGGTATGTGAAAATGATCTTGCAATAGGGTTGTCTTAGGGATTATAAACTAAAGAGATTATTTTTTTAGAAATCAAATTTATATTATATTTTTAATATAATATCATTACTTTAAAAGTTCATATATCTATATATTTTCCCATTTTTTAATATATATATATTTTTAATGAAGAAAAGGATAAACATATAGTCAATTGTTTAAAACATAGTTTATTTTTGCTACAAATCATTAGTATTGTTTTAATTATTCAATTTTAAAGATATTTTTTAAAAAACTAATGTAATTATATTTAAAATTATCAATAAATATATTACGATTATTATATCTAATTTATATTTAGATTTGATTACGAATTGTTTAACTTGAAATTATTGTTAAATTTTTTATTTCTATTGTTAATGCATAAATTTAGTAGAAAAAAAAATACATAGAATCCCATGAACATGCATAATATAAGAAATAATATTGAGATAAAATCTGTAGATACTTTTACATTTTTTTAAAGTTACAAATCTAGAATTTTGTATAATTCATAGTTTTATTTTCATTGCAAAACATTTTAAATTTTTTATTTTGTAGTATTGTTTCAATTGTTTCATTTTTAAGAATTAAGGTAATTGTGTATTTTTAATTACTAATAAATATATTATGTGTATTATATCTACTTTCTATCTTAATTAATTAATAATGGTTTTAACTTAATTATATTGTTAAACTACTTTACTTTATTGATAATACATAAATTTTATTATAGAGATAAGATTACTATTTAAAAATTAATTTTTTTTTAATTTTGAATATCTACATCTTTTTGCCTTCCTTTTTAAATTATAATTATTTTCAAGGAAACAAAAGATGATCATCTAACTTATATAATTTTATCTTATTTAATTTTTGAATATTTTTATTTTAAAAATTTAATTAAATTAACACAATTGATATATATTTAACCAAAGAAAAAATAATGGTATATATATTATTTTTGTATGTTAGATTATAATATTATGAGGGAGCTTATATTTAAATTAGAAGTTATCTTCTGGTTAAACTATCACAAGTAAATGATCCAACCTTATCTCCCTATCTCTCTATCTTTTTATCTTTCACTCTAGTATATCTCTATCTCGATATACTTGTCTCCCTCTTCCTCTCTTGATCTATCTTTATCTTTACTTTTATCTTCCTCTCCCCCTCTATCTCTGGACATGTCCCCCTCTCTCTATCCATCCATCTCTCTCCATCTCTCAATCTCTCTCCCTCTCTTTTCCTAGACCTCTATATCTCTCTCTCTCTCTCCATATTTTTCTTCCATCTCTCACTCTATCTCTATCTTGTTATTTTTCCATCTCTCTACCCTTATAGCTCTCATCTCTCTTTATATCACTTTTTATATATATCTTTATCTTTATATCTCTTCTCTCATTCTCTCCCTCTCTTATATTTACTTTCTTTATATCTCCCTCTCCTTCTCCATCTCCATTTCCCTCTCTATCTCTATCTCCCTCTACTTCATATCCCCCCCTCTCTCTCCTTCATCTCTATCTTTGTCACTATCTCTATCTTCCTCTCTATCTCTATCTCTTTGATCCTCTCTCTCGCTCTTCCCCAATCTATCTCCCCCTCTTCCCCTCTCCCCCTCTCCCTTTCTCTCTATTGCAAACATGAGTCTATTGGTAATGGATTATGATTATCTTCATGATTCAAAGGCTTTTTCAGTTGAATTTGGATCCTTGTAAGTAGATGCATAGTTGATTTGAAGTTACCACTTCCCCATTGAGATATTTGTTGCACAAACATTATCATTTTCTAAATTGCCTACCAATTGAACTCATGTACTACACAAATGTATGCAAAAAATGACTAAAGTTTCCTTAATTGACCTTCCACACTTCATCAACATACCCATTGCACAATAAGGTGCGATTGCTAATATATTCTATTCAATGTTTATTCAGAACTCTTTTTGAAAGTCACATCCAATGCTCCTTTCCAAATATATTTGGAGAACTTGTATTGGTCCTGCCGTGTAGGTAAATTTGAGAAAATTAAGGTAAAATTTTGACCCTTGAATGAAGGGTGGGTACGCAGCGGTATTGATTATTTTATGATTTTGATCTAAGTACATTATTGTCAAATGGGGATAACTTGAGATGATTCCGATGCATAAAATATAAAATATGGACAAAATAACTTTCGAACCCATCTATGCGAGATTTACAAATGCATACGCACACTCAGAATTTTCTATATTTTCGCAACTTTTTCTGCCATCTTTGTTACGTGTAGTTATGGTCTTTATGCATATAGATTTAGAAGTACAAACACCCAGTTAGATGATAATCATAATCTAGTGTTTTTGAGTTGAAGAAGTTAATTGCAATTTGTATTGTGTTTTCAAGTTGCACAAAGTGCAAATTTGGATTGTAAATTTTGTATGGAGATAGTGTTACACAAGGAGGTGTAACTTCACTTTTATGGAGATTTCTTATATCAGACTTTCCTAGGGTAATTACTTGGGTTATTCCTAGTTTTCTGGGACAATGCTTGGGCTTTGAGAAAGTATACTAATAGTAATAATGATTAGGAGAATTAGATATTGGTCTCACTAGAGAGGCTACTTAGGAGAAGAGTGAGTTTTGAAATCTAAGCAACCTTCCTTCAATTCTTGACTTTAATTTGTCTTAGATTGTATTTAATTGAAATGACCAACCTCAAAATGAATGATTTGCTCGTTGGAAAATCATGTGTATAGACTAATGATTGTTTTAAAATCATGTATATTCTTTGTCTTTTAAAATCATCTTGTGTTCTAAATAAATCTAGGAGAAAATGACCAATTTATTTCACTTGTCATCCTTTTTCATCCTTCTTTGTAAGGGGTCATTTTTTTAATATGAAATTAAATGGTTCTAAGTTGGGCATATATTTTTAGATAGTGTAGAAACCTAAAACTGTCTTGATAACATCACATACTTGATTTCGCGAACTAACGCCATTTTCTAGTCTATTTCACACATTTCATCCATTTAATTAAATAATGTCAATTATTTAGTTAAATTCATTATTTTTTTTATTAAATAAATAAATAAATTTTATTTAGTTAATTCACTATTCTCCATACTAATTTCATTCTCATTTGATTATATATTATTTAATTAATTGTCATAATTCACACTTTGATTAAGTAATTCACAATTATTTAATTAAAGCATCTAATATCATCCACTTGCACAATTAAATGATTTTAGTTAATTGTTTAATTAGCTAATTTCTTTCAAATCCTCCAACTTTTTCCACTTGTATAATGAATATTTCAATGGGAATACGCCATTTTCAAATTCAAATATTTCCCCCCAAATGAAAATATCTCCAACATTCCTCCAACATATTTCCTAAAAACTAGGGGATTAGTTAGGTCTCTCATGAATTCTAAACTGTTGATTCAATCTTTGATCCATGTCTCATGGATTGTCAATCGTTGGATTCATCCTTGATCCATGCTCATTCCTCTCATTTGATTGCATCCATTGATTCTCATTTTGAAAATCTATAAATAGTGAGTATTTATTCATAATAATTATCCACAAGATTTGAGTAAACTTATTCTTTTGAATTGAATCTCCAATTTGATCAATTTGAGTGCACTTGTGAGTCATGTGAAACTTTTGAGTTCACCCTTTCATCAATTTTCTTTGCACATCATGGATTTTGTCTAGATTGCAACACTCCACATCCATGAAGGACATAATACCACAGTGGGATTGAGGTTTTCATTCTTAGTTAGCTTTCAATTTGATCTTTGTTTCAATATTTCATGTTTTGAAAGTTAATTTGCTTTGTAAACAATTTCATTGAGATTTATATGTTTAATTGATCATTAGCTTTGTTAATTTGATTTAATTTAGCTTTAATTGGTCAATTGAGTTTATACATTCACAAAATGGCACGCCTGATAGGACCCCATTTCCCTAGCTAACAAAATTTTCTTGAATTTCTCAAATTTCACAGGAATTGGAAGTAGGGTGACACACTTGTCAGTTAGCAGAGTGGCGCAGTTGCAATATTACAACACAGTTGAAATGTTGTGACACAATTGAAATATTGTGACACTTGAAATATTGCAACATAATTGCAAAGAGGCAGAGCGACAAACTTGTATGAAATTCAAAACATTTGAATTGACAGTGCCACATATTTGTAGTATTGCAACACATTTGAAATGACAGAGCCAAACATTTGCAATATAACAACACATTTGTATTGACAAAGCCACACATTTGTCATATAGCCACACATTTGCAGGTATCTTTGTTAGTACTTTTACAACCTATCTTCAAATGGTCATATCTTGGTCTTACGGTGGTATTTTCAGTGATTTTTTTGAAATGGGGTAGAATTCATGCTCTTTGTAATGATGTAGGTGATTTTCAATTTTTGTATTGAGTTAATTTTTCCTTGGTGCACCTAAAGTTAACTTATGCTTCAATTTAGCCTGATTTTGATGCTCAAATCTTGTGCTAACCCTAACATCTTCCCATTTTCTTGATTTCATCTAACATTTGCAACATGAAAAATCTAAAAAGTGTTTATTAACACTCATTTGGAAATAAATTTAGAGCTAATTTCATTTTATGCGATGTCTCACATTTACTTTGGTGCTTAACAATTGGACAAAACAAATTGAAAATTTCAATTTGGGCTTAAGAATTCAACCACACAATCTCACTTTTTTTTGGGGTTTTAAAAAGAACAAAACAATCTCACACTCCATTTGGTGCTTTTGAAATTTAGTTACATTTATCTTTGGTACACCTAAAAAGAACAAGAGTGTGTGTTGTGTCTTCTATGCTTGGTAGACTAGCAAGTGTGTATCCTCTCCTCTTGCACTTCATGTGATCTTGGGTGAAGAGAAACACTTCTAGTTAGCAATTTTTTCATTGTAAACCATATAAGGTGTTGCTACATATCCTCTCTTCTTGCGCTTCGTGTGATCTTGGGTGAAGAGAAATAACATCTTCTTCATGTTTTTATAATGAAAGTCAGAGGCTTGCCTTGAGACACATCCTAACAAAGAACTCAAGGATTTGATCTCAAGTGGCATTTAGGGGTGCATTAAATAAATTGGCTAAGAGTGAAAGCTATAGGTCAAACCATGCATGTAGTGCTATGGACTTGCATTATGAGACTACAATTTTTTGGATCTCAGAGACTATGTTCGAGAGGTTGGCGGTGTTCACCTAATACCCAATAAAAACCTATTTGTTCTAAAGACCTAAAGGCCATCAAACATCTCTTAAGAAGGTGCAATGGAACAACACCATTCTATGAAGATATTGGTCATGTACTGATTGATTATTGAGGCAACAAACACCTTGTAAGGAAATTTTACTTTCAAGGTAAGAGGTGTATCGTGTATGCGTGCACACTCTAGTCATCCACTCAAGCTAGGTATTTTATTGTGGACCCAACTTTCGAGACACACCTACTTGAATAAATAGGAATGTGATTGATTTGTGTTTTATCAATCTTTGCTAAGTGAGCATTATGGAAGAAAGCTTGTGAAATATCCCCCTTACCTATTGAGCCGGTAAATACATTGCTTGTCATCAAACACTCAAAACAAACATTTAACTTGCAGGTTATGATAAAAACTTCAAAACCTTTGAACACTTTTTATGCACTTGAAGGACATTATACTACTACATGCATCTAAGTACACTTGTTTTTATCAAAACAATATCTTAGTGTGCTTCCTAGTATTTTTGTCCATATCTTTGTGCATTTTGTCAAAGTAAACCTAGGGAACTATAATTTAACACTTTGGTTTTCACAAATTTTGAGCTTTTGTGGAAAAAAACTTGCTTTGTTGTAGACATCTTAGTCTTAAGCAACTTATAAATAAAATTTCTATGTGGTAAAAATAATTCATGCTAAATCAGATTTTAAGAATTGAACCCACAAAGCAGGATTAAAAAACACATGGTTACTTGATTCTAAACAAAAAGAAAGAAGGAAATTCATGCTCAATATTGTTTTTATCAAAATAATTTTTGAGTTATCATTAGACCAAAACATTATTCTCCATCAAACATTGAAACATTGTATAAGGTTCTTGCAGAGGAGGGGGACTGACTGCTTAGGATCCCAGGTCATGGGATGGTCTAAAACAATCAGCTGCCTTGATCTATCTCATGCTAAGGGATTGTTTAAGACAAATTTGATGTTTGAGGAAGGTGAAAAGGAAGGGAAATTGGTTTGTCACTTTCCTTCTATCAATCTGAGAGTTTAGGAGGTTAGGTGAGTGGGTTTCTGGAGCCCAGACTGTGACTTAGGCAGCTCTTTGCCAAAGGACTCTAGCGTAGAAGATAGACGACAACACTAGCATCCCAGTTAGGCATTGGCATCCATACCGATAGAGAATGTAAAGTAAAATATAAGGATCTAGACAAGCCTATTATCAACCTGACAAGTACAGTTTGACACGATGATAGAAAGATGAAAACAACTAAATGACTAAAACAAGAAGAATACTTTAACTTAACAAATAGATTGATTAAGAATCAACTTATGGTTGGTCCAGCCTCCTGCAAGCTCTACACAAACGAAATACCTACACACAACAGAACAGGGAAAAATGTTGGGGCTGTTTCGGGGCTTGCGGTAGTCAAACCCCTATTTTGGTGTTCCCACCTCCACAGACAACCAAAATAGCCACAATAGAGAAAGTACGATAACGAAAGTATTGAAAGAAAGAATACCAAGCAATAATAACAACAATATGCTACTAAATCAATACAATAATGCTAAATGAATGGATATCACCTCCCAATAAAATTCTCTCAAGAATGTGAAGGAAGATGTGAGCTCGCAAGCTTGTGAATGAAAATGTTGCCGCAACAACGAGAGGAGTAAAACCAATAGAGTGTCAACTTGGAGCTTCAAAAATGGTGGAGGTGTTATGAATGAAGTGTGTAGAAGTGAATATGATCAAGTGAGATTGAAGTCAAATTGAAAGTGAGAGATAGTCTTTTGAAGATGAAATGGAGGTCAAAAGAGTTGTTCAATGTCGGTCGAAGGGGCAGAGGCGTTATGATTTCTTGCCAATGGAGAAGTGTAATTCCTTTGTATATTTTAGAGGCAATCCTATCAGGATGACAGTGTGTTGTGCAGTTGTTTGCACACTGTGCTAGCGACCCCAACAAAAATTCCCCCACCGACACTACAAACAACCACCAAATGGATGGAAAGTTGACAGAGGACATGGAATAACATCAACAGGTTTGATTTTTATAAGGTAAGGGGTGTAAATGGGGAATTTGTGAGGGGTGAAAATTCATGCCATTACATTTTTCTCCCACTTTAGCGAGCATATCTACTACCAAATGTGAGGTAAAGTAGATCAAAAGAGTTTAAAGAAAGTATACCCGAACCATCGAGGAAGCAGACTGCAATCCAACCCACCTGAAAGCATAGGAAGAGGAGATGGCTCCACAGGTACTTAGTCCCGAGGAGATTTGAACAAATGCACTGCAAGTTCGTAGACTTACGAAAAGGTGAACAAAAGGCTCTGTAGGTGCTCAGTCCTACACAGTTTGAACAAAGAGATCTTGTAGGATGAAAGTGCTTTACACACACAAACACCATTGCTGATACGGGAATTCAAGCCCTTGATGAAATGCTACACTAACATTGGCTCATCATCAGAAATTCTAGCATACTGCTTAAGCTCAAAGAAGCGGTGTTCGTATTGATCTACCATCATAGTCAACTAACGAAGCTCATGGAACTCATCAGCATGTCTCTGCTGGTAGTAGTCTGAAAGAAATCGTGCATGAAACCTCTCTAAGAATAGTCCCCAAGAAATGAAAGCAATGTCTAGGTGAAGCTTCTGCTCCTCTACTCTCCACCATGTAGACGTAAAACCTTTGAAATGCATAATGGCACATCGAGCTCCAGTATTGCTACTATAAGGATGCATAGTAAAGCATCAATCGAGATTGATCAACCAAGTCTCTGCCTCGGTACCTATACCAAAACCATCAAAATTAGGGGGATGAGCTATAAGGAGATCCCTCATGTGACCTGCAGCAATATTGTCTCCATCCACCCTATCCCTCACAACATCAACTCTCGAATGTCCTAGACTACGGGAATGCTCATGCTCAGTTCTAGCATCTTGACCATCCTAACGAGAAGGGTGTGAATCCTCCTCATGAGATACCTCCTGACGAGGTCCTAATTGGTCCATAATTTTCTATTAAAGAGCTAAAACTTGAGCACCCCCAAGCAATTCGGCTTGGTTCTCAGCACGCTATTCCTCTTGATGCTCATCCTGATTACCCTGATCGACATTATGCCAGGTGCTACATTGAAGAACAGTGGCTCTACCTCTAACTCTGCCTCTGGTTCTACTCATAGGAGGCATCCTTTAGGAAACAAAGGACACATCAAAATATATCATCACAAGGACGATCTATACACCATATTGCATGAAAGTATAACAACAAGACTATGAAAGATAATATAACAAGCTCATGCCACACACGCCAAACACATCATAACATAGAGGGACTAAGTACACCAAAGCTCCCAGTGTGTGAACATGGGCTATGATACCAGATGTAACATTTTTCTACATAACACCAAAGGGTAAGAGGCAAAAGAGGACAAGATAATTTTTTTTTGAACATGAAGTGATAACATACACATAATACAATTGCCGATTTGATATATCGACAACATTCATGGCCAAGTATGGCCGAATGTACAACCTAAAGGAGATGACTAATTCACCCTCTAGTGAAACAGTGGTAAAACTACATTCATTTTGAACACCAATTCAAATGTTCCTAATACCCATTTCCACTTTTAAACATAAAGCCATAATGATCATCATGGTACAAGCGAGTTCGATACCAACAACGAAAAACCATAAGCCAAATATGAAACAACACATTTCTTCTTAATAAATTATATGATTACGTCTTCTCTCTCAAGAGAGTACAATATACATAAAGGAATATACATGAGTATAATAACATAGCCATGAATAAGATACATCAACTGATAAAATAAGTACAAGAGAGAACATCTCCAATTGGTGCTCCAATAACTTGTACATCGGTCCCCAATGGTAGTGGCAATGCCTCCCAACCATGTGGACTCATAAGAGACCACCCCACCATGCTCGGAGGTAGTCACAAGGCCCAAATAGAAGTAACAAGGCATGGGTAATATATGGCCAACACTCACAACAGTCACAGAGCAAACATGGAATACAATGTATAAAGCTAATGTCACAACATGGAGATGCTCATCCAATAACATGTTGGGTACTACTCATGACTACTAAGGTACTAGGTACTAGAGTGTAGATTGGGTGGAGTTTCATCATGCGTGCTCGAAGGGATGGCACCACACAAAATCAAGTACACCTCTCATACGAACAAGGAGACTCAATCATCCCCAAATCAACACCCCGCAAATGGATAACTCAACGCCCTGCAGATGGATAGGCCTTCTCGAGTGCATCCTTAGCCTTTACAAGCACTCAAGGCCATTCACGAGGACTCATAATCTTATTAGTGTTTTAACCCATTGTTTTTATTTAGTTATCACTTGTTTACTATAACTCTCCTACTAGTTCCCCTGGCAACCACTTGCGGGCCCCGGGCCCGTAGAGAGCCATTCCAAATGACCACTCTAATGCCTAGACCTAGCTCATCTCATTTAACTAAATGAGGAATCCATAGAAAATATGAAATAGTGAAAAAGCCACTAAAATCCATCATTAAAACCATTTAAAACAACCAAGCAAACATTGCTATTAAATCATTTAAACAATTGATCACATCCACTAATAAAATAGATCAAATACCATTCAAACATTCATCATTAACTTAATTAAAAAAAGACCAATCATATATTCAGTATTAACCTCATTAAAAAATCCCGCTAAAACCACTTTTAAATCAATTAAAACTACTATGCAATTGTGGCATAGGACAAGGTTCTTGTCGCTACTTGTAGGAATGAAATAGAGGACATAAAAATTTCATAAAATTCAAAGCACCCAAATTTAAAATATGAGCTTAACCCAGTTCATATTTTGATGTTTCCAATTAGATTCCACCTTTGGTTTTTAAGTGTATGACCGAATATAAGGTGCTATTTTGAAAAAAATGTTTTTTGCCAGGCTGGGCAAAAACATGAAAAATGAAAGTGCCCAGAATTCAATTTTGATAACGACCTAGTTGAGATATGGGTGTTTCTACATGGAATACACCTTTGGTTTGTGCTTATGACATGAGAATACAGTGCTGTTAAAAAAATGTGGTTTTTTACAAGCTAGGCAAAAACATTAAAAAAAAAAATGAAAGTGCCCAAAAATCTATTTTGCCATCAACCCATTTCATATTTAACTGTTTCTATTTGAATTCCATCTTTGTTTCAAAGTTTATGATAGGAGAATGGATCTAGTTTAGGAACAATCAATGGAAATGAATAGAGATGGAATGCACAATCAAGTCTCATTTCTTAACTTAAAACTAACTTATATTCAAATAATATAAACAAATCTCATTTCTTAACTTACTACTAACTTATATTCAAATAAAGGAAATCTGATTTCCTCATATAAAATCCATCAAATGGATGAGAGAAATAACCTTCTCTACTTTATTAAATCTTTCCAAACTAAACTTTAAATAAATCCAACATTAAAATACACAAAGCTCCCCAAATAAGATTTAAATAAGACTATAAGATCTCACAAAATGGATTAATAAAATCATTTAAAATTACTAAATGAAATATATCATTCTCTCATAATGATCAATAAAAAATCACTTAAAATAACATACTTAAAACCTCATGGATATAACAATTCAAATCTCCAATTAATTAAACAATATAAAATACCATATTTGAAACCACGTAAAGATGCCAATGAAACCACATCATAACACCAACAACCAATATATATATCCACATAATACGATTAATGAAAATCATGAAAAAATACCTCAATGAGACATACTGGTAAACCACATACGATTGTAAGGTAATCTGGACATTACCGTTAGGCATCCAGATGGTAAGAAAACAACACGGGAACACTGCACTAACATGGTACAATGGGCTAGGGTAGGGGACAAGGCCTGTGACTATCTCCAGTAACCACCATCGAGGAATACTAGTAAACTCAGGTCTGTGAATCCAAGTGGAGTCGATACGCAATACTTTCATCACTCCAATCACTCATCAAAGTACATGTGCATATAAGATATATCATATAGTTGAAGCAATATCAATCATTAGGAAGAGGGTCATGATATTGTAAGCCTCTCAAATACGAGTGTTACGACATCATCCCTTTCCTATCCATAATCATACAAAAGCAATGGTAATAGTATATAAACATATAAGCATGTAATCTAGCATAATAACTAATCATGTCAACATCGTAATAATATTAGAATTGCACCTCATGGGAGCCAATATAAAGTAATGATAGAATGAACAATCCAATACAAAATACACAGTTATCAGAATCCATCAAAGAAAGCAACAACAAAATGTGAACACGGGGGTTGTTACAACCTACAAGGGTAGGATAGCAAGGGGAACACCCTTTGACTCTCCTGTGACAAGAGCCAAGGAAGAGGGCTGAGGTCCTCTTTGCTCAACACCTATGAGGTAAACGTCAACAAATTTGCAAAAATTGCTAACAGAGCTGAGACATCATCTATCGAGTTGAACATGCACTTGACGAGAGTGCCATGTGTCAACTAAGTGGGTGATGAAGGAGGTGCTCAAAATCCATTTCCAACTTCACCAAAAGACTCAGGGGTGGTGACAAAATCCAGGGACATTGAGGCTGCCTCCATCACTAGGATGACATAGGCCAAAGCAGAACCAACTTTCGAAGAAGGTTGTCCTTCTTCCAACCCCATTAGAAACAGGGTCATCCTCCAACTTGCACTTCATCAAGGGATGTGAGATCCCCACAAATGAAGTGGAAGGCGAGGAAGAAGTAAAGAAAACCGCAACGAAAACCACCGAGGTATTTGAAATATCCACAGGTTTGGGAAAAGGTGAGATGTACATAAGGGACATCAAGAGAGGAGGCTCGACCAAAGGAGCAATGGAACTTGCACCCTTTTAGGGTGAGGATCATCCATGCTCATAGGGTGAGCCGGAAGCAAGATTGAGGCAGAGGGAACTAAAGTAGAAGGGGTGGAAGAGAAGGACACAATAGAAGACACCAAAACAAGAGTTGTTGGCTCCCCTTCCTCCTTCAACAAGGCAAACTTCTCAATGTCCAAAGCTTTCCTTCGGTGCTTACGCTTGCGTGCAAGGTGGTTTCTTCAGCTCTGAGAGCTAGAGGCTGCAGCTTGAAAGGGAGTAGGAGGCTTTTTTTCTATCATCAAATTCTCCATCACAACCATTTCCAGCTGAGGGAGTGACTCCTAGACAAAAATAGGAGGAAGAGATGCAAGAATGAGAACAATAGGTGGGGAAGCAGACTCAAGCGCCTCAATGGCGGGCCTCTTCCCATTTTCTACCTTAGGGGTAGGAATAGTAGGAGGCCACAGAGGTTGAGACATAGAGGCTACTCCACGAGGATCCTTCCCCTTACCATACACAATGGGCCCAAGCCCCGTGGGTAAGACAAGAAGGTCAAACACCTGACGCTTGTCCTTCCACCAAGCAGGCACCATCAAACTCCCCAAGAGACACAAAGGGGTGGATTTTGAAGGTGTCACAATAGGACAAGAGATAGAGGAAGGTGGAACTACAAAGGAGGAAGAAGATCTCTGAGTGGACTTCTCCTCCTTTCAAGTGGCAAAGGCAGCCTTATGTATGCTATCATGGAAGCTTTAACTAAAATAACATAGGGAGGAGGGTAGGTCACCTTCAATGTTATGCCCCCATTCTTGTACTTCATGTAAGTAAAATACAAAAGTCCTTCCTAGGAGGGAGCGAACCAATAGGGGTGGCTAGAAGTGATCAAGTGAGTAGCCTCCATGCGCCACCAACAGTTTGTAACTAGTGTCATGGAATAAATGCATGGAACTATCATGAGAGAACTTCAAGCATTTGTGGATCACTGGGGGGATTGTGTTCATGGAAACTAGCCAAGGAATGCCTAGTTTCACTCTAAATAAATCAAACCCTAGGATAATATCAAAGAGAGCATTCACAATACTGGGCCCAACCAAGAGTGACATGGTAATAGAACCGCTAGGAGGAACGAAAATCCCATAATGTGTATGTATAGTTCTTTTAGAATCATCGTACCATCCTTATGTAATAAGTTTATTAACATGGTATCCTCTATGATAACATTAACCCGACATATAGGGTCAACGAGAATGCCAGTTACGGTATTCTTGTTGATACAAGTGAGAATGTACAAAGGAGAGGGTTTTCTATTAGTGTTCATTGGAAAATCCTTCAAGGTAAAAGTTATAGCAGGAGACCCACTCACAAGCTGCATAGATGAGATGGGAAGATGCATGAAGGAAGCCATCTCTACACACACTAGAAAGGAATTTCTTAGAAGCCCCCAAGGGTTTCACAATTAGAAAGTGACCTATTCAAGGTTTCACTTCACAACGTTTAGGGATTCTTCTAGCTATGCCATCAGGGGTCGTAGGTTGGGTTGCAAGGCTAGGCACCCTACAACACACGCACCTACAACACACCTAAAACATGAGAGAAGAATCCTTCAGCCTTATGAAACAAAACCAAAACAGTTCACATCGGTTTCACTAAAATGTAGAGGAGGGGCACCGACTACTCAGGACCCTAGGTCACGGGAGGGTCTAGAACAATCAACTACCCTGATCTACCTCATGCTAAGGGATTTTTTAAGATAGATTTAATGTTTGAGGAGGGTGAAAAGGAAGGGAAATTGTTCTATCACTTTCCTTCTGTCAACCTGAGAGTTTAGGAGGTTAGGTGTGCAGGTTTCTAGAGCCCAGACTGTGACTTAGGCAACTCTCTACCAAAGGACTCCAACATAGAAGACAAATGACAATGCAACGCACTAGTGTCATAGTCAAGCATTGGAATCTGTACGAATAGAGAATGCTAAGTACAATCTAAGGATCTAAACAAGCCTACTATCAACCCAAGAAGTACATTTTGACACAATGACAGAAAGCTGAAAACAACTAAATGACTAAAACAACAAGAAGAATACTTTAACTTGATAAATAGATTGATTAAGAATTAGAATAACAAGCAAGGGTGGTAGAAATGCAACTTATAGTTGGTCCAACCTCCCACAAGCTCCACACAAAAAATACCTACACAATAGAATGGGGAAAAATGTTGGGGCTTTTTCAGGGCTTGCTATAGTCAAACCCCCATTTCAATGTTCCCACTTCCACGGACAACTAGAATAGCCATGATAGAGAAAGCATGATAAATAAAGTATTGAAAATAAAAATACCAAACAATGCTAACAAAAATATGCTACCTAATCAATACAACAATGATAAATGAATGGATATCACCTCCCAACAAGATGTTCTCAAGAACGTGAAGGAAAATGTTTGTTCACAAGCTTGTGAATGCATATGTTGCTGCAACAATGAGAGGAGTAAAACCAGCAGAGTGTCAACTTGGAGCTTCAAAAATGGTGGAAGTGATGTGAATAAAGTGAATATGATCAAGTGATATTGAAGAAGCTGAATTGAATGTGAGAGATAGTATTTTGAAGATGAAATGGAGGTCAAAAGAGCCATTCAATGTTGGTTGAAGGGGTAGAGGCATTATGCTTTGTCGCCAATGGAGAAGTGTAATGTCTTTGCAGATTCCAGAGGTAGGAATTCTATCAGGATGGTAGCGTGCCATGCAGACATTCTTGCCCTGTGCTAGCATCCTCAACAGAAATTCCCCCGATGACACTACAAATAGCTGCTAAATGGATGGAGAGCAGAAAAAGGACATGGAATAGTATCATCAGGTTTGATTTTTCTAAGGTAAGGGGTGTAAATGGGGAATTTACAAGTGGCAAAAATTCACGCCATTACAATTATTTATCACAATCATTTGGAAATTTTCAAACATGATATTAGGTTTTCATTTAGGGATCAAATTCATTCCACATTAAAATATCAAACATCCAATCAAAACATCAACTTCTCATATCAAATAAAACAAACTTAAAAATTTGAGGCATAAATCACTTAGGTTTGAAATCTTTATCACATCCATTAATTTAGCCTTATCCTTGGAAATGATCTTTTTTCAAGGTGTTTAGTAGGTTGAGTTAGGAAACATCATTGTGAACAAATTAACTTTGGAGTCATAAGTCTATTCCCAAAGTAGTGAGTTCATAATCAAATACATCAAAATCAAAATAAAATAAAATCCTAGGTGTAGTCCAAGTCAAAAGTTTCATATCATTCATACCATCATTGATCGAAATCAAACTAAAGACATCATCATTGACAACAAATTTGAGGTTACAAAATACATTTCCAACCTTGTATGGTCACAACAAGATCACAATACAAGAAAGCTATGGATTCTAACCCTAGTGAGTGAAGAGATCCTAACTCAAGTGTTAGTCACCAACCATATGGAATGCCTCAAACAAGTGAGCTTCCTCCAACAACAACAAACCATCCAAATACAACCAAACCACAAGTGAAACTATTTATATAGAGGAGGAACAAAAACCAAAGGAAATTACTCAAGAAGACATCTTAGAGTTACAACAAAACCAAGATTTTATTCATGCAATGGAAGTGTCAATGAAATAATATCCTACAAAATACATGCTTAAGCTTGCACAAATGGGTACTAAAATTCCATCAAATTTTGATCTCAACACATTATAGGAACCTCTTAAGCAAGTGACACTATCACAAGATCAAACTTCAAACACACAAGGGGTTTCTCAAACAAGTCATACAAATGTAGGAAATATAGTTTGTCAAAATACTTCAATGCCATGTACATTCAATACATCAAATCAAAATTTGGTAGGCTATGGGATTAATCAATCATATTCTACTCACCAACCCTTGGTTCAAGGTTATAATCAAACACAAACTCAAGGTCATGTTGTTCCAAATCAAGGTCAACCTTTACAACATCAACAATACACCACTTTAAACCATTTTCAATAACAACAAAGTTCCCAACAACAATTGATGTCATAAACAAATTTACAAACATCATCATACATAAATTCTCAACAACCAAATTTGTCAAGTCAAACCATGGATACAAATCAAAATATTTTTCAAAATCAAACCATGTGTCTAAATCAAAATGTTGTTCAAATTCAAACCATGGGTCCAAATCAAAATGTGAGTACAAATCAAAATTTTGTTCAAAATCAAAATGTGGTGTCAAATCAAAACAATATACCAAATCAAAACAAAGTTCCAAACCAAACTGTCGGTCAAAATCAAGGTCATGTTGGTCAAAATCAAGGTCATATGATTCAAACTCAAGGTCAAACCATGGGTATAAATCAACAAGTTATTCAAAATCAAGGTAAAATGATCCGAAATCAAGCTCAAAATATACCTCCAAATCAAAACAATGTTCAAACCAAGGTCACATGGGTTCAAACCAAGGTCACATGGGTCCAAATCAAGGCAACAATGTTACAGATTATAACATGGTGCCCAATCAAAATATTGTTCCCAATCACAACATTGTTCCTAATCACAACATTGTCTCAAATCCAAGAAATACTTCACATTAAAATATTGTTCCTAACCAAAACATGAGTCAACACCAAGGGTTTTCTCATGATCAAATACAAGCTCAACAAATGTATACACAACATATGCTTGATCAACAACATGGTTAACAATATGGTTCTCAAAATCAACAATAACTTAATCCCCAAGGTCAACAATACATTCAACCTCAAGGAAATTCCACATCACAATACCAATATGGTGGAGCATATAATACACCTCCCACACCACCATCAAATTCATAATATCACTCATAATACACCTCTGTATCAAAATCATACATATGCTCCACCATTGAATAACACAAACATGGATATTTCATCACAACTACAAACATTGACTCAAAAAATACAAGATATTCAAACAAGAAAGGTAAAGTAGTCATATGCAGTCCAAGACTTATGCCCCTATCCATTTGATAGGAGCATCATGATGATACCTTTTCCTCCAAATTTTGAGATTTCAAAGTTTGACAAGTACAAGGGAAGAGGAAATCCAGAGGAACACGTAAGGGAATTTTATGTTGCTTATATGGAAGTCTCTTACAACGATTCATATCTCATGAGACTATTCCCAAGAAGCTTGGGTGGAATTGCAATGTAACGGTTTTCACATTCACCTCTAGGAATTAGGACATTTCAAGAGATTATAGACCAATTTGTCACACATTTCTTGTATAACATTGTTGTTGACATAACCTTGGAAGAACTCTATACCCTTAAAAAAAACAAGGATGAAAAATTTTCTACCTTTCTATAATGATGGAGACATAAAGCAAACAAAAGTAAATGGCCTATTCTTGAGAGACAACAAGTTGAAATCATTGTAGGAAATGTGGAAACTGATTTATCCTTTCAATTGGGAATGTAATGCATCACATCATTTGAGGAACTTATATCAAAAGGTCTTAACATTGAGAAAGCCCTAATTGCTAGGGGACCCACACAAAATCAAAACCAAATGTCTAGTTTCAATGACAAACCCTGATTTTGGGCTAAAGGTAAGAAAATTACTAATGATAGTGTGATAGATGCAAAAGTGGTTATTAATGCACCTTCAAACTTTCAAAACACAGAAAAAAATGTTAACAATAACGACACTCTACGAGGACCACCACCAAGATAAAATAATTACCTACCAAGGAAAAACAATACTCCTCGGGGACAATTTAATCCTTTAGGGGAGCCTATTGAAACATTGTTAAAGAAGTTGGTTCAATCTAATCACATCACAATCCTAGAATTCAAGGACCTCAATTCAAACCTCCTTGGTACAAAGATGAAGATCATTGTGACTTTCACCAAAATAAGGGACACAAAACACAAATTTTTTAAAACTCAAACATCTCATCTACGATCTTATTGATAAAAAAGAAATCAATGTTGATAAAAAATTAGGGAATGAAGATTTATGGATCTATGAAAATCCTATACTTGATCATGGAAAAGAAAAAGATTCAGGAAAGGCATCAAGCTCAAACAATATAAACCATACCTATGATAACATGGTAGGACACATTCGTTTTACTCATTCGTCACAACATGAGGAATTAGACATGCATCAAGGCAATTTCTTAAAACAAAGTCAAAATCAACAGTGTCTAGCAATGTTTCATATCGAAATGGCGTCAAGTATGTCTCAAATTTTAATATCCCTCCCTTATGACTTCATGATTGGGCGTATTGAAGAAGTTCCAAGGCAACATGAAGACTGTATCACTCCATTCGTACCCACTAATGCTTGCGAAGAGTCTTATACTAATGCTATACCATTTACTCGAGACATGTCAAGATGATGCTCTTGAGTATAATGAAAGGTCAAGGTCAAGAGATCATACCCTCACAACATTACCATTATTTACAAAATGTCTTCCAATAAAAAAATATGTTTTGTGGCATTTTTGGTATCCTTTTAAAAAATTGACATCTTCCTCATTATGCTCATTTCATCTTCCTGTGAGGAGTTCTCTCCTTGACTTGTGGTATTTCTTCTTTGACTACTAAAGATGGAACTAGTCTCGATTTCACTTTCTAAATTTTCACAATCACTTTGTTCTTCTGTAATTATCCACTCAATGGTTTGATTATTACTTTCCAAAATATCCCAATTCATTGTGTAATTTTTCCATAATTCTGGTTTCCTACCTTCCACTTCTGTATTTGTATCTATATGTGTTATATCCGGTAGAAGGGGTGACTCCTTGTTTGGGGTTGATGTTTATTCCTCATAACTCTTAATTTTCAAATGCATCTCCTCATTAGTAATCTGTACCACTTCATGCTTAATTAAAAAATTCTCAAGATTAGGATTAGTTTTCACTGCTACAACTTTCTTGGCTTCTATTCCCTTTCTTCTCTCTTTCATATTATTTGTTGCACCCACATTGGTGTGATTAGCAACACCCTTCTTGGCATTCTCCCCTCTCTTCTTTAAAATTTCTTTCACTATTTTTCCAAATTTCTCTTTCTCTCTCTTTTCTATTTCTCTTTTGTGGTACCTTTCCTCTCTTTTGTAAATTTTATTTAGCCTCCTTTCTTTTGCATTAATTTCCATCCCTAATTTAATGATTTCAAGTATCTCTCTTTTTCTTTTGTTTTCTCCTATTCCCATATGTTTTCTCGGTTCGAACTTGCATTCTTCTTTCTATATGTATATCTTAGTTTTTAAATAAAATATTGAACAATTGCATCTTTTTAGGGATATTTTAGATCCCTTCCCCCTTTCCATTTGTCATAATCTAATGGCCTACCCCCCTCTCACAGAGGTGGCCCTAGAGTCTGACAAAAATTTCTACCAACTTCTTTTCACTTTTTATGCTTCTAATTTCTTTACTGTTCTCTCTGGGGTCCTAGCAATGAAACCAATGTTAGTGAGAGAAATGGGGAAGTACAATTCGAAGATTTGTACTCCAATACTTCTTATGTAGTATGTTTATACCCTAGAGGGTACAGTAAGAGAAACAAGCATTTATAGTAGTATTCTAGATGGAATACTTAATACATATCATATCAACATCAAAAGAAACATTCATACATTCATTGCACACATGTATATAACCCTTATAACTCCTTTGTATTATATAAAAATCTCATATAAGAGTAGACCTTAGTATTTTCTTCACAATAGTACATACATCTATCTAGCTTATCTGTTATCTATCATCCTATCTCTTTTGCATATGATTTATATTGCATTTATACATACATTCCCTTGAAGGAATATGCCTCCTAAAGATATATAATTTCTTTCCCTAGTACCATAGTCCTTTTGTGGTAGGCTGCAATAGATTCTAATTCCATCTCTGACCCGCTAACAATAATTAATTGCGTTTGGATCCTATTTCTCAAGATGAATTGAAATATATAGTTTTTCAACCCCACACAAACAAGGCCCCTAGCTTGGATGATTTACTAATTTTTTTACTAGAAATGTTGGGATATTATAGGGAAAGAGGTATGGGAGCTAGTAGAGGACTCATAAAATTCAAAGAATAGTTTGAAGGATCTAAATAATACAAACATAGTTCTTATCCTTGTAGAAGATGGACTATGATTCCTTCATGGACTATCAACTTATCTCCCTATGTAGCATCGTTTAAAAAAATATTTCTAAGGTTATTGTGAAAATATTGAAATTTGGTCTCCCCTATATTATTTCCTTTGAGAAAAGTGTTTTCATGCTTGATAGGAACAATTTAGATGAAATAATTATTGGAAAAATGAAGAGAATATATATTTTCACAAAAAAAATTATATTATTGAGAGTTCATTTTGGAATGTGTTACAATATGGATTTTATAAATCCTTTCAAATATAACTTCTTGAACTGTGACTAATTATTAAATAATAATAATAAACAAGTCAGTAAGATGAATTTATTAATGTAAACCTTAATGTTCGAACAACCCACCTTAAGGTTTAAATTCCATATAACAAAACATCTTGATTGAAATAAACAAATACATATATTTTTAGAAGCATTTTATTTAGAAAAATAAATCATGAACCAAGTGTAACTCCATTAAGCTACCTCATAACCCTCATAAATATTTAGCTCTCTAGTTGAATTCCCAAGTTCCTATATTACTACATCCCTGAACTCCCAAATCACAAATCTCTCAAATTAGTGGACAACAATCCATTACTCCTTCAAGTTATCTCATGAACATTATAAGGGTATAGTTCCCTAGATCCACAAACTCCCAAACTAACTGGGAAACAGTCCATATTGAGTTCACCAAATCCCTACCTATCTTCAAAAACAAAACTTGACAATATATGTATTCTTCAAAATTTTCAACATAAAAAAAGGAAACAAAAAAATGCTTCTCATATAAAGCACCGTCTTTAAGTGAGAAGATAATTTGATATGATGAAAACCATCCAACCTTAGATACCACCAACCTCCAATAGTGAAAGTCCAAAATAGGTATCCATCCTTAGTACATCTTCAAAACAATAACCTTCAACAAAAGCATCATTTGGTGGGTCCTCATCCCAAACATAGTCCTCAACATAGGCTAAGTTAAAATCATTTTATTTTTCTTTGAATTTTCCCTTAAGAGCATCATTGACATAAGTTCTACAAGTCCAAGTTGTGTGACCTTTTTTCTTATAGTAATAACACTCATTTTTTTATTATTGCTTTGTGAGTATAATACATTCTCATATTGAAAATCAACTTCTAAATCTTCAACATTTGTTCTTTTTTATTTTGCTAAAAGGGTTTAAATCATATCTTCTATTGTTTGAGAAGTTATTTGACTGTTTGTTCAAAAAATAGCCTTAGCATCCTCATCATCTACTGGCTATTTGACTTCTACCAATTGTCTAATGAGAGAACTTAAATTTCCTGTGATTTGGCATGATGATTATATCCTCCATTTTGGCTCTACATAGTTGAAGTTTTAGGGAAAACTTTGCATTAATTTCTTTTGATCATAAAATTTATTCAAATTATCCCAAATTTCTTATGGTTATTTGTCAAATCTAAATGATGTAATTTAGTTTTAGAAAGGGAAAGACCAATAATATCTTTGGATTCATCATTTCTTTTTTACCATTCTAATAACTTATTTACATATGTAGGTTGATAACCTGTAGATTTGACTAGTTTCTTGCTGCAATTTCATTTTTTCTATATTATTTCTACTAAGCTTTTAAAGACATTACCAATACCTTTTATATACCTTTAAGTATTTCAAGAATTTTAAGACTATTTATTTGGTATTAATGAATGTATGCATGGATTTCAAATCTCTATAAGTTTAGTAGAATTTCTTGATTAATTATAGTGATTAACTGTGAATGTGCCTTTAGAAATAAGACTAACCCTTGCAACACAAAGACTTGTCAACCCATAGCAGAAGGATTTCTAACCCGCAACAAAGGGGTGATGGTTCAATACAATGAATGAGTCAATTGACCACAACATCAACATGCTTTCCAGTATGGGATGAAGATGACAATTGGGAGTCATGGAGACCATTATCCATATGGTATTCCATCTGCTAAATAAACTTGGAAGAGGAAGTATGTTCTAATAAGGAATGCTAGTTATGATAAGGATGCTTTTCCCAACACGTTCCTATGTTATAGAAACTTTCTTAAAAGATGTAGAATCCTTGTTTGATTTCTACACTCTTGTTTCCATTAGTTAGTTGTTTTTATAGTTTTAATAAACTCAAGTCCTCTTCCTATCTTTTGGGAAGAGTTGACGTTTGTGGATGAGTTTGTTTATAGTTTGATAATAATTAGACTCTAAAAAACCCTATTTAGGAAGGTTTCATGTTGACAGATCGAAGTAGTTAGAGAATATGTTTAGATCATTACATAAATTAGATTGAATAGAAACTGCAATACCATGTTTTGATGTCTGATATATTACAATAAAGAATATTTTTCTTGATATCTGATTTGATAAGTTAATTGAAGATATTATGGAACACAACACTCAAGAAAGGGCCACTTGAGGCACTGCCAATTCCACATAATAGTTAGCTAGTTAGATTATGCATTAAATTTCTAAATTTTGATTCTTAGTCTACATTGTAATTCATTGGTATTTTAATATTTCCAATTCAATGCTTTATTCTGTATTCAATTCAACGATTAAGTTAAGATAAGTGCACATTGTAGCATAAGATTAATTAGTAACAGTCCATGGAAGTAATAGGTACACATAGAAACTAGCAATAATCAGATTACTTACTCTATTTCTTTAAGTAGAAGTTATTTTGAATTATTCTTTGAGTACTTGTACTCGATTAGGATAGGATTTTTGAATGCATATACAGTGCCAACATCATCTTAAGTCTATGACTCCCTGGTTGACAATTAAATGAATCACCCTTTTTAATAATAAATTGCTTAGATATGAAGGATCTCCAGGTCCATTAAACTATGCATATGATTAGTTACACTAGTTAATTAGGCATTAGGGGAAAGCTTTACATAGGCATTCTATCATTCCCATTAACTATTCCCCATACATTTTTATTCATTAGTTGCATTTTAATTTTTGTTTTCCAAGTATGAAAATTGAAACCAAAATAACTCTAATAAAATATCCATTTAAAAAATGCAAACTAATACCAACCTTATCACTCCAAAATACTAATATTAATATTTATATAATTTATTAATTTGTAAAACTTAATTTTTTTGCACCATTTCTCACTGTTTTGCACTTTTATTAATTATTTAAAATATTGAAAAACTATATGTGGCGCAAGCCATTTCACTAAAAATAAGCAAATCTAACACCTTCAAACTAGGAATAAGAGGAAAAATTATTTCTAGAGATACAATGAAGTAGTCAATATTGAAATTGTAGAGAGTTTGGCCTTTTGAATGATGCACATTACTGAAAGACGAGTTCAAAATGAAGATATGGCTTTTGTCGACCTTGCTTTTCTAGCCAACCTCATTCCAAATTTGCGTGCCTTGCTTTTCTAGCTAAGGGAAATATTTCCCATATCTTTCCCTTGCTATACATATTTGAAATGGATAGCCTTTATGCCCACCACACCAAATAAAATTTAATCATATTCAAGGGGAAATAGCCCTCTTAGGTTCTAATACCATATTGGAAAAAATCAAGAGCATTTATATTTTGCACAACAAAAAATGCAAATAATATTATATTATTGACAGTTCATTTTGAAATGTGTTAACATATGGCTTTTATAAAACCTTTCAAAAATAAATTCTCGAATTGTCATCTTACGAGAATGTAGTTAATTATCAAATAATAAAAATAAAGAAGTCACTAAGGTGAATTATTAATGTAAACCTTAATATTCCAACAATCATCATTTTGCATGAAGCCATCCATTCAAATAAAAATAAACATAAATAAGCAAAAGTAAAAAAAAAAATCATAAATATCATGCATACAATAACACGATGATTTACGTAGGGAAAACCCTTTTAGGATAAAAATCCCACACTCCAAAATCTGCCCAATATAGTATTTAGAAATCAACAAGATTATATTATACTTGCAAAGCAAGATTCTCACAAGAGTATCACCAACCAAAGATTTAGAGACAACTCAAAAATTGTCAAATTCTCACACAATACAACAATACAATATACTACTGTAATATAATTCCATCATAAAATAGGGTTGCCTTCTAGGGCAAGAAAAGCCAACATAATATCCACTATTAGATTTGTGACCTAATGATGAATAGTCCAAATTTACAATTATAAAATAAATCAAAATGTGGTTTTTGATGGTATTTCTCTCAAATCCCTTAATGAGGTGTGTAGCCCCTAGAACTCCCATGGGGGGGGGAGTCATCTCGCTCAAATCCCACAAGGGGGTACCCCCCTTGGCAACCCTTTGCAATCAAACATATTAACTTGTTATAATTGCAAGGTTGAGACATTATTTTTCCTAAAATTACAAACCTATCACAAATCATCTATCTCGAGTCATTAATGACATGCATTCTACTAATTATAGATTGATCCTAGGAATGGTTTCAAGTACTTCTCAAAGGACTATTGTACACATTTGGAGGAATAATTGAAGGGATTCTCATGAAGATGGATTTCTTAATGAGAGTTCATAATTGGTAATTGTAGGATCTATCTTCATATTCCTGTAGTGTCAAAAATTGTCACCCTTAACAATTTTACATTATGTTGTGCCCCCCTAATTCATTGGACTTAAGCTCCTAATTTTCTAGATTATGCATTCCAAAGCCTTTTTTTACCGTTTTTCCAAAGGATTACAAGCAATGAATAAATGCATCCAGTTGTTATTTTACTCCCAACTAAGTGTGTCCTAGAAATTTGGGCTAGGACCCATTAACCCATGGGTGAATGTGTCCCCCTTCTTAGTTGGGACCCAAATTTAAATATGTTGTTGGCGATATTTTAAAATCCCAAATTCAAATATCAAGTATGAACTTTTAGAATCTAATTTTTGGGAAATTAGTACAATTGCATATAAATACCTAGTTATTTTATCATTTGAAATCTAACATGAAATCTATTGGAAAACTTATGATCAAGAGCACTATTGAGAAATTCAAGACCAATATTTTAGAGCTTTATTGTAGCAATTCAAGATCCTAACATCATGTCAAATTTTATTGACAACATGAACATGATGGTGTATGGTGTTGTCATTGATTTCAACCCATTGTAGAATTGGTGTATTAGTATGTATATAATCCAAAGAAGACCAAGTGTTTTTGGGAAATTGGATAAGTCCCAGACTGAGATAATGTATTTTTAATGTAATAGAGGAATAGTTTTATGGTCTACATTGTTATATCTTGTCATACAGTTTTAAGGTAATAATGATATGTATTGAAGGATTGCACATCCAAATTTTTAAGGTTTTATATCTTCTGCAATAAAATATTTTAATGATAAAGTATCAAACTTAGTGACAGAGTTACAATTGCATAGTTCATGTTGGAATGCTTTACATTCCACTACAGATATGATGTAGGAGCATCCAGTGGTGTAAGGGCAATCTTGCATCACCCAAAAATAGTTAAATTTCAAGTTTCTTGGTTTTTAGATGTTTTTACATTTTTGGATACCCTTTTCGTCATAATGAAATTCCCAATTTATGGTTTTTATTTTCTATTCCTAGGTTGAAAGATATTGCAGTTTTAGTTTCCCAGATTTGCGCCTGAAAATCTTCCGAGTTAGATTTGAGACACTTAGAGTTCCCGGAATGGCCCCGAAACTTGCCAAAATTGGCGTAGCAGATTTTGAGCGTGCTATTAACTTCGAGACCTTTCCAACGGTTCAAACGGTTGCGAATCGAGTCCTGGATCAAAGTTATGGCCCAGGGAAGTTGGTGCACTTTCTAGAAGATACAATTGCAAATGCTCTTTTGAAATTTGAACTTCAAGTTGTAAATTTTTGACACCAAACTGCCCAAATTCAAATTTGAATGTTGTTTTGGCTCCAAACTAATAAGGAGCTCTATTTATGGGTGGGTTTCTAATTTTTGGGTAACTTTTTGGGGACAAGCTCGCATATTGCGAAAGGGTTATTCTGTAGCTGTCTGTAACTTGCATGTGTTGTAGAACTTGGGGATTTGAGATCTTCTACATGTAAGAAGCTCCATTTTCTAAATAATAAAATTATTCTCTTGTTTGTGGGTTATTTTCTGTATCTCGGGCTGCGCCCTCATCAAGTGGTATCAGAGCGGGTTTTCTTGAGCATGTGGATAGATCGCCGATCGTGAGGCAGTTCGCACCAAGACTGTGGTTGTAGGTCAAGGTCAAAAAAGATGCCTCCAAGAGTGATGCTTGGTAGGCGTGGTGGTGCCAAAGGTGGTTGAGGGGGCAAAAATGTTGGTGGAAGAGATGCACTGGCAGCCCTCTAGAGATAGATTGATGCATTACAAGAGTAGTTGAGAAGAGGGTTAAACCCAAGGGAGGAAAGTGAGGATGAAGGAGAGGAAGAAGATTCAGATGTAGAAGAGGAAGAACAAGAAGTTGATCAAGACCAAATGCGGCTAATAAGGGCCATTTCAAAGATCGAGAAAAGACCCAAAGCAAAAGTCCCCAGTTATTCCGGAAGTCTGAACCCGGAAGAGTTGATTGACTGGATTAACGAGCTAGAAGAATATTTTGAGTATGAGGAAATAGAGGACCCAGATCGGGTTAAGTTTGCGAAAATGAAGCTGAAGGGCCATGCCAATATTTGGTGGAAAGAGGTCTAGTTGGAAAGAAATTGAAGAGGAAAAGGCAAGATCACCATATGGGATCGTGATGGTAGAGAAACCTAAG